>JBBPBS010000007.1:13079823-13096969 GCA_037974835.1 Cicer judaicum
ATTGATAAAATACTATTATCTCTAAAAATTACAAAATAGAAATTATTTTTACTCTATCAGATCTTATACTAAGATAAATATGTAGTTAAATTAATGTATTTAATTTATATATAGATATTTGTTCATGTTCATCCTAAAAAATTATTGTATATGTATGTATTTAATTTAAATTTTCTACCTTCCAAAATAAATTAGTCATAGTATTTAAGAAGAACTTCTTTTTTTACTAAAATAAGGTATGTTTGGAAAAATAATAAACATCATCTAATTATTTGAAAAAAATTATGTTTAAGGATAATTTTATTGCATGAGATGCTTATAGTTATAATTTATAAACGGCACTTTTTAATATGGTATAAATTTTATTGCATAGTATTTAAATTTCTATTTCAAATTAATATTACATGATTAATTCCCAAATTAATTGTACTTTATAATTTATTTATGAAATAATTTATAAAAGTACTATTACTTTTATAAAATTGTTCCACTTTTTTATAAAGTAATTATTAAAAGTACTTTTGTTTAGAAGTAAAAAAAAAAACAAATATGATAACTTTCTTTGTATGAAAAAATATTAAAATGACATTTAATATGCGTAGAAAGAAGTAGTTAGTGTAGTGTCCACAGTAGTTAGTGTAGTGTCCACATACCCCCATATCATATCACGTCTCTTCGATTACCTGCCACCAAAAATCCACAGATACAATTACATCAGTACATCACAAAAATCAGAATTGAGCTCCGTATCGTCTGGGAGTGTTGTGGCAATTTCTTTTCATTGGCAATTTGGTATTACACGATAAGATTCCGAAAGTATGTGACGTCTTTTTCTTTTTACTAATCAACTATCCTTTCTTTTATATTTTTGGATAAATTTATTTTCTATTCTAAAACTTTGTTGTTCACACTAACAAAATTTAACAATAGAATTGACATATATGAAATGCTATTAACCTTGGGCTCTTCGCTGCATAACAAGTGCAGGGTGGTAAAAAAAATTAAATTACTTTTTTTTTTACAGTATATGTTAAATAGATGATACATGTGAGATAAATTTTAATATGAGTAAACATATAACTGTATATAAATAATTGTCATTGAAAATTATTTAAGTTTGACATGACAATTTAAAAAAATTATATAATTTTTTATTCTAATTTTATTATTGGAATATATAAATTCTTTTTTAAATTATATCTTTTTTGAAAAAAAATTAAAATATACTACTTTGAAATTAATATATAAAAATATCTTATTTTTTAGGTTATAAAGAGATTATCGAGTGAAGATGCGACTATCTACTATACTGAAAATTTATTTTCGACATGAAGTCATATTTTAGAGATGCAACTATCTATTAATTTTTTAATTTGTTAAAACAAATTCAGAAACACAATCTCGTAAAAATTAAAAAAAATATGACAGTCCATTAATTTTAAAGTATAGTATCTTGAAAAAAAAATCTAAAATGAAGATATAATTGATTTTTTATAATATATATATTTCAATGTAATGTTTCACAAATGTTACACCACATAATAAAATATAAAAATTTCAACGTTGGAAGGAGGGGCGTATTTGTCCATATCGTGGCAGCTAACAATTGGATCATAGAGTCTGTTAAAATTTTGTTGGTATGGCCCTCAATGGCAGGGACACACACATGTGAGATCGGAATCAACAGTGGGGACAACATGGTCAATTTAGATAGCTACCCCACAAATTACTGCAAGCATAAGACACATTGAGTTTATTTTATTTTATTTTTTTGACAAAAAGAAGATATCGTGGTTCATTATTCACATATGAATTGATGCTTTCCCATCTCATGCCACTCATTTGCATAATTGCACAATGGTCGGTTTAGCTTATATTGCACACCCGACATATTATATACTACCCTTAAAAAGGTGAAGATTATTTGATCAACATATTTTATGGTTGGTGGTTTTCTTCTATATATATCGTATTCCTACATCAAAAAATATTTCTACTTTAAGCAAATTTATGATTGTGAAAATATTTGTCATAAAAGTGTAATCTTGTGGACATAAAAAGTGTATTAAGTGGTTTTTTTTATTAATATATTTTTTTTTTAAATTATTAATATATTGTATAGTAAAACGTATATATTAAAATGTATATTTTTTTTTTACTTTTCAAAAATTATATTTCTACTTTATGATTATTTAATGATAACTTTTTTGTTTCAATATAAGATAACAATAATACCAAAGATAGTATGATCATTTAAAGATGATTTCTTTTATTTCAATATAAGATCGCAATAATGCCAAAGGTACAACTTCGTGAAAATAAAAAAAAATATATAATTTTTGATATGTAATTTTCAATGTGAATTATAATAGTTAGTTTTTTTTGAAATATATATACAACTGTATTAATAAGTGACACCAATAAATTTCTAATAAATTAACTATTAACATTTATTCATTACAAAACGATTGTAAAATATTTAAAAGAGATGTATTTTATTTTTACATATATATATATATATATTAAATAATCAAAAACAAAAATATTCTCTTTGAAGTTCTGTATTAAAATAATTTAAAAATTGTGTTTTCTAATTTAAGATTTTTATTTTATTTTTATATATATCTTAACAAGTGCATTAATGTATATATTAAGAATGGAAATGAGTTCTCTATTTTTATTTTCATTAAAAGAGAAATAAAATCAAAAGTCATCAATAATAAAAAAATTAAAACTAAAAGGAATCCCAACCGAAAACAGACATCCGTTTGAGTTATTATAACTTTTTATTTTTATGTTTATTTGAAAAAGAAAAACAAAAGTTTTACTGTTGATGTTGTGGTGGTGTGGCGAGAGAGAAGTATTAACGGAGTACAATATAGTAGTGTGATCATAAGAAGATATTACCAATAAGAAAGAGTTTGAAAACGCTGGGCTAAGGCAACGTGCAAGATTCCAATTGAATAAGAGTATAACACTATATGACACCGATATTTTATTGGGTAGGATCTTTGAATGGTCCAAAGGAAATGAAAGGAAACGAAAAGATAAAGTGAATTTATATAGTTGCAATGAAAAGGACATTTGCCTAAATTAAACAATGTTAGAGATAAGGAGGTGCATGAGATATAGCGCCGACGAAATGAAAAATATATGGATATGATGGGATGGAAGAGCTGGAAGGATTGTTTGCATGTGGTAGTGGGGCTTTATCAATTCAATGTGACTTACTACTAAAAATCTCGTTGAGGGTTAGCTTATCCTACTCTCCCCTAACTTAATTTCATGCAAAAACATCAAAGTTATAAAATAAAAATTGTACTTTAACTAAATTAAACTAATTAATTATTCAATGATATTTTATTAGATAAATCTTTATTTTTAAAATTAATTAACGGATTAAAAATTACTATAACATAAATATACAAAATTTAACATTAATTTATAATATTTTTTTATGTTAACAAGATACATGAAAATTAATGTTAACAATGGAATTGTATATAATGTTAACAAACCTTGATAATAATTGAAAACAATTATATATTAGTGTTAAAATTTGTAGATATAATCTATGTGATAATAATTGTTAATTCAACCGTTGATTTTGAAAAATATTTATGCATTAAGTGAGTATGTTGATGTAACTATTCAATGATAATTTAATTTCTTTATATATACGAGAACATATCAAATGAGATAAATTTTATAATGAGAGCGTGAAATAGTTAAACATTGACTAGACAACCATAAATAAATGATTATGATTAAGAGTTATTTAGGTAACATATGACTTTTTCTTCTAATTTTATCCATCTACTTATGATTGTAGGATCAATATTTAACTATTTCACTCTCTGAATGTAAAACTCATAATAAATTGTTGCAATTGTAATATTATAGCACTTTTTGGTGGTACAATGTCTCACTTGTGTATGAGAAACAATGAGATATAAAATATATCATGGAACTTAAATCTAAATCTATGTCATGTGGGATCATCTTGGGTCATGACATTATATTGGTCTTGTAGAATCACCTAATCACCTTGTCCTCAAAGTGTAATTCAAAAACGCTACAATATTAAGTTACACAAATTAAAATTTAATCTAAAGAGAAAAAAAATTAAAGTTGTTTGTAAAAAAGTTAGAAAAGCGAAATATAAAAGTTGTTTGATGGAGACGCATTTGATGGATTGTAAAAAAGGACATGCGTGGAACTAGAGATGTTGTCGCTTGTGAGAAGAGGGTGCATGCACAACAGAGTACAATACAACAATGAGAGGTCAACCAAGGTCTAGTGACGTAGGTGGAACTTGGAGATGTGAGTCTATTGCTGAGGGTTGATGAGAAGAGTCCAATGTCATTAGAGGAATTGGGAGATGAGGTCAAGGTAATCAAAACACCAATTTAAGATGCCGTTTTTTTTTTTGCAGTACATTTTAGGGAGAGGAAATGCAATAAAAAGACTATAAACTAAGGCGAACTTACTTAAATACTAGATTTCTTCATATTATCATTGTTAATAATTATTACACTCATCAATTTCTTATTTTAGTACAGCTGTATGTCTCGAGAAAATCAATTGTTACTATCACGATGTGTTTTGTGTCAGAAAAAATGAGCAAGTGAAAAAAGTCTTTAGCATTTTTTACCAAAAATAGGGGTGGTTGGCCAATGATATTGTTTCAGGAAATTTCATGAGGATATTATTTACGAAATTAAGCAATTTCTATCTTACTTACGTCAACCAAGAAATATAAAAATGAGCAATACTCCAACGAAGGATTGGAAAAATATCAGATTAGACCAATAACAACAACTCAAGTGGATTTAACATATGAGTCTTCTCTCTCTTATGTATTGATCTCATATATTATTCAATATCTATTTTATTTATTTATTTAATATGATACTTTTATTTACACTTGATAGATTAATAATATTTTTATAAAACGTGAAAGTTATTCATTCAACTAGTTTATGAATGGGTTTGAAGAATCACTACATTGAATTAATTAAGAGCAATCACACAAGCGAATTTAACACAACACCACCACTCAATATCTTAAAACATTAAATATATGGATCCTTTCATTTAAATAGTATTCAATTTTTCTTTCAAATGTGAGACTATTACTCATATTTGATATACTAAGACAAACTAACCAATGAATCACCCTAAAAGAATCTATATAGATCTTGTTAGGATCTGGCAAGTGGTGACTTATATTTGAAAAGTCTTCATTAAACTTAGGCCAAAATCTATTATATTTGAGATCATGTTGGGGTATGCAATGCTGTCCAAAAAAACAAAAACAAAACTATATAAGAGAAGAAGTTTTAAATGATTATCGAGTCATGTACGTAAAGATATTTCTAATAATCTCATTTTTTAAATATAAAAACACAGAAAAAAATATTTATATATTTAACATACGTACAACTAATTATTTTTGTTTATAATTGAGTCATAATATATATACAAGTTCGATAATTTTTTATTCAGTAAAAAAAGTGATTCCACTTGGCACAAAATTTGTTACGTATAACAAACTTCTTCAAATATTATATATATATATATATATATATATATATTGCAATTAAATTGTTGTAAAATAAACTATTTTTTTAATTTTTAATTTATATTGCATACATCATTTCAATTCATCATTATCTTCTATTTTATATATTATTAATAATAAATACAATAATAATTATTAATAAATATAAATTAATAAAAAATAATTCTTCTTTTATTTACACATTCCTCTTAATATATATGTAAAATAATAAAATATATCACTCACCTTAAGTCGGAAAGAACATTTTGTTTATAGTTATTTGTACAGTTGGGAACCATTATTAATGATATTGTAATTAATTATCACTATTCTTGGGTTGGCTTTTTCACAAAGAATTTTCCATCGGTGGCCATCGTTCACCAACCACTATTATAACATTGGTGGTCCTTGTTTGTTCATATTTTATGGATGGTCCTATCAATGATGGCATGAATATTATTGCAGTATTCCTTTTTGTTTTAAGTTCCCCTGATTAACTCTATCAAAATAAATAAAAAAGTCCCCGATGAACATGATTACTCCTTCAAATTACTACTATATCAAACAATTAGCCCAAAGCAGGAGTTAATTTCTTTGTAGTTTTTTTAATATGCAAAAATATCTTGGTTTTACTTTATTAATTAGGGGGAGAATGAATAGAGATGGATTTTTTTACTTTCTTTTTTATACTCCTTCACCATTCTAATCTATACATTTTTTTGTTATAAAAGAGAATATCAAAGCAAATTAACGCAAAAAAAACTAAAAAATAGAAACTAGTAGCTAACAAACACCAACCATATCCATTGCATCAGCCAACAACAAGGATGACAATCATTGTGTTGGAGTGATCCCACACATTAGACAAGCAATCTTCATTGGAATTATAATCTGTTAATTGAATTAATTAATTTTCTCTTGGTAATTTAGTTGATTTCAAATTAATCGGTACTTTAAAATCACAGTTGTTGTAAATTTGATATTTTTACTATTCGACGAAAACTCTACAATTGCATATGTTCTGCATCATCGGTTCAGATTAAAATTCTAAGTATTTAGTATTATCACATTTTCGGTATATATGCATTGATATCGACTACCTCTTGTTTTTGAAGAGAAGACTTATAGAACAAAAAGAAAAAAGAAATAGATAGAGTCTCTCTCACAATGCGTAAGTAAAGATGAGTGACAAAATACTTTTTAATACACATTTTAACAAATTATTTTTTATTGGTTAAAATTTATGTAAAATTCATTAAATTATGTGAGTATTCTCGGTTAATATTAATGGGATCCATGTGAATTAAATCAATAAGAGAAAATATATTGATAACTGTGTTTTAAAAATTGTGTTGTTAATATTAGTCACGTAAATTATTAGATATATTTATTCAATTAATTAGTTGGTTAATTACACTATTTAATTAATTATTTTATACTAATGAATATTTTATCTAATTAATTATATAAGTCTATTATCTCTTGATGTAAATAATTATAATTATTAATATTTTTTTTTATTTTTCTCGTATCAACGACTTTAATCAAAAATCTTATTATGTTATCAAAGTATAATTATTCTACTATATTCTTTCTATCTCAATATTTTATTGAGAAATTTTTTATTGAATATTTTTTTTTATTGATTATAATTTTTGTTCATAGACACTTTAGTACTTCATCTCTTCTTCAATATATTTTCTCAACACACAACTAAAAATGGCAAAATCAATTGATCTTGACTCCAATTCATTGAATAAAGGTGATGAGTTTTCAAAAAATTATCATAAATGCATATACCATAATTCAGCAGTCACAAAAAGGGTTGAGATGAAACACTTCATCACTATAAACAATATAATCATCGATCTTCTAATTTAAATATACAAAAAATATGTGAATCTTTAACTTACACATAAAAATCTAGTATAAATAAATATTAAAGACGCGAAATTGAACAATGTAAAATTGATGATTAGATTCTATGTTCAATATTTGTTCAAAAGCACAAAATATTTAATAATATTTTCTTTTTTATAATTAACTTAATCAATATTTTATATAATTCAATATTTTAATTAGTCTTAATTGACATTCTAGTTTTTTATTTCTGTAAAGAAATAGTTTGATATGGAAATGATATATCAGCTTAAATCCTTGGAACTAATTATTTATATGTTAATATTGAATTAAATGTAAATGCAGCTTAGACTTGTATAAATAATTTCTTTATACCCCACATGAAATGCAAATGCAGCCATCAGTTGAAAAAGATTGAAAATTCTAGTCTTTTTTCTATCTTAGAAAAAATAAATTCTATCATATATATTTAAAAAAGAAATAGAAAATTAAATTCGTATAAATTTACTATTTACAACTTTAATTTCTACCGTCAAATTTTAGTTTTGCCGACTAGAATAACAAAATCCTAATAAGCATTGCCACATAGCCATTTTAGGTGACATGACATCGAGTCAAGTGACACAAAATGTTTAATTTTTGTTAAATTATACTAATAATTAATTGTGTTTCATTTAATTTATTTATTCTAATTAAAATTCATAATTCTCAAATTAAAATTGGTAGTCTTCTTGGTCTCAAAAAACAGTAATCACTTGTTGTGTTAACTTTCAAAATCTACGACAAGTCATTGTTAAAGATTGTAAAACAAAATCCACCAGGACTACACCAGCTTTAGCAACTTGTCAATTCAATAAGTATAGGCTATACATATCATAGTTTCACATACAATATCTAGTAAAAGGAAACTGCAATAGGCACTCTCACTGTACAATATTTTCATGTTCGATCTAACACCGTACCTAACTGCGAACCATCACACATATATGCCATAAGGTATTCATACACTTCTCAATTACTTGACCAAAATTTATATATGAAAAAATTAACAAATTCTTTATAAAACATTAATCACTACAGAAACTATCCCCTTGACTTGAATAAGCATAAATTCACGGTTCTATATCAAAATTTGAACATGTAACTTGAATTCATAACTTTCCCTCAAATCTGAATCCTAAAATTAACCAATCATCAAAACTGTTTACATCCAAAATGTACACTATCCTAAAAACCGAAACATATCATCATACTCAAAATAAAACCCACGTCCTGAAACCTTAGCTGCTAAGAATTCTTTATTAAGTCTTTGTTTTTGCAAATCAATCTTCTTCCTAAATTATTTACACCGTAAACCATAGATGTTAGATATATATTATTTACACTAGTCCTAAAATAAAAAACAGAAATAAGTTAAACGTTGTGCTGACACAATGGCCGTTTATATTAGCTTGTAGTTTATAACAAATTCTTGATTGGAATGAGTGAGTTAATTGCAAATTCTTTATTTACAGCAACAGCAAAAAATCTTTATCAGCTGGTAAGTTTTTATAGAGAAGTTATACAAGAATTGAATAGATTTCATAGCATTATTACGTAATTCTTTTTGCATAAATGAAGTAATTTTTCCAAAATAACTCTACATATTAGAAAGTGGTGGCAATAGGTGTTTTAAAAAGTGGTGTCCTTCGTATTGCTAATCACACCTTCAACTTTTGTTGTGGACTTCTCTCTCACTTTTCTTTTGGTACATGTTCATTTGCAGTGAATTCATTGTAATCACAATGTCACTATACTTTTGTCAAATTGATGAACTCTATCCGTGAATGATAAAAGACTAAACGGTTCGAACTTGATTATTTTAATAAATTTTTGAATGTGTGAATTCGATAACTTAAAATAATTAAATTCTCACATTCGGTAGACACCAATAAATCATTATGTAAGTATTTTCATCATATATTTCTTTTTCAACACTCAATCTCAAATCTTTCACCTATTTTTAAATATTTTGAGTTCAAAAATATCATTTTTCTGTCAATTGACACCTTCTAAAATCCTCTTAATTAAAGTTTTTAAAGTTCTAAAAAATATAATCTAACTCTATTTTTTTAGCAGCAACATCCAATTCAAAAATATAAAGATAGACAATTGTACTCCATACTTTATATTTTATATAATTCTACC
Source organism: Cicer judaicum (assembly GCA_037974835.1). Taxonomy (NCBI): domain Eukaryota; kingdom Viridiplantae; phylum Streptophyta; class Magnoliopsida; order Fabales; family Fabaceae; genus Cicer; species Cicer judaicum. Next base: position 13,089,434 of record JBBPBS010000007.1, read on the forward strand.
CCACATTTTATTTAAAACTCCATTTTATTCATTATTTTTTAAAAAAATTATAAATCTTTATTTTTTTTAAAATAAAATTTGAAAATTTTATCAAAGTTTTTCAATAGAGTAATTTAAAAAAAAATACGCATCTTTAAAGCGTATATACAAAATTTTAGAGAAATTTTTAAAATACATTTATGTTTCAAAAAATTTAAAGTTTAAATTTTTTAAAATACAAAAATATTTTATAAAATTTTATATCAAATTATTAACTTTTAAATTTTTCAGTAATTACAAATTTTATACAACAAATTATAATTTTTTTAAAATGTTGAAAGCCATAAAACTTTATGAAAATTTTACGGTTTAGTAAAAAAATTCAAACACACATCGTTAAAGTAGTGTGTACTTAAAATATGTTCGAATTTCTAATGTGTTTTAAAAAATTTAAAATATAAAAAAATATTTCAAAAAATTAAAGTTTAATTTTTTAGAACAACTTTGTACTTTAAAAAATTTGAATTAAAATTTTCAAAATACAAATGAAGATACAAAAGTAAGAGAATTTTTTGTTTTAGTTTTTTTCTAAAAAAAGATAAAATTGATAATTTTTGTAAAACATGTTAGTCTAGGTATAATAAAAGGGCATGGTGAAGAACTCTGGTATGTCATCTTGGGCCTTATCTGTTATTTTTCTGTACTATTATTTCTGGGCCATTTGGGTTGGACTTGAAAGAGTGTTGCAACGTGCTTCTACATATTTATCTGGGATGGACTATTTTTTCCATCAAAATGATTTTTACCCTTATGAATATTTTTGAACAAAATATAAATGCTAAATATCATTGTTCATTTTTCTTTTCTTGTACCTCGGTTAGACTGTTGCTAAATAAATATCGTTTTAGAAAAGAAACAATTTTGCTTTCAAATTATATTGTATGCGTAACTTTTCTTGACAGGAATTGTATGCATAACTTTAAAGCTATTACATTCTACTAGATGACCATTGTTAATAGCTAATTAGCTATACTCGACGTAGGTATAATTAATTTGTAAAAATTATTTCACTTATTCATTGATTTATTATTTTTCATAACATATGTAAAATTAACGACAATAATTTCATCGGCTGAGTATTATTTTTTACACCAAATATTCTGTGCAATAGTTTAATAATCATGCAGTGATAATATTTTTCTTTGTTTTTGACTTATTTAATATATTTTTCTTTAAACAACGTCTTAATTAGAGGCGATTGCTACTAGATCTATAATTTTCACTAAATGGACACATACTTTGTTATCGGAGAAAAAAAAATCTTTAATTCCATCTAGTCCACAAGGAAAAACAAATTAATTTTATTATTTAGAATAAATCAAATTAAGGCATCAGTAATTTGATCTTTTTTCAACAAAAAAATTAGATCTTTTCTATTCGTGACGAACCAAAATATCACAAATTACTAACAGTTAGTTAGATATTGCATTAATTTGTTAAAAACTTGGTTGGTCAATCGGCCCATTGAACCACATAATTTTGGAGACTTCTTTTAATAGGATCTTTTTAGCATATGAATTGAGATTAATAAATAAAAAACTTGTAAAATTGACACCTCTACTAATATATATATATATATATAATTATAATTATAATTATAATTGTATTTATAATATATTCACATATTCTACATGTTAAAGAGATTTAATTGGTATAATATAAAACTTTTTTATAGATCTATGTAATCAATTATCTCTTTATAGTTTTTTGTAAAAATATTTTAGAAATTATATCACTCAAAGAAAATTGTATTTTTTTAATAAGAAAAATGAAAGAGAAAAAGCAAACAAACTAATTCATTGGTATTGCATTTTCAATAGTATCCGAGAAAACAAAATGAAACATACATTTAAAATAATTAAAGAAAAATTATGTGAAATTTTATATTTAGCAAGTGAATCTATACACATATTATTCTTTTGCAAGGTGTTAATAAAAAAGAGAGGTGGATAATAAAATTATATAAAGAGAAGAAAACAAGATCTAGTTAGATAATCAAATTCTGACATTCAACCTCATACTTCGCCGTGGGACTGTAGTCAGCAAAGCACGTGAGGCTTAATCAAAGCATGAATTATCACATAAAATAATTAACAAATAATTTGCAAAGAAATGTTAGATAGATAGATAGAACAGATAAAGCATAATTTGTTTTGGTATCCTTGACCGCACGAGTTATTTGTTGGCATCATCCAAAAGGCAAAATTCCTCTAATCCTTTCATCATTATAATTAACATAAAAAGAAAAACAATCAAATGGTGGGTTTGGTTGCTAGCTAAGAGATCATGCCTTTTAATTTAGGCTTCAGTCAAAGGTACTCATGTAGAGGGAGAGGGAAAAGGGAAGCTATGTAATTAATAAATCAATAAAGTTAAGGTAGTTGTTTGTATTATCTTATGGCCGACATAACTTGTTTGTAGGCAAAACATATGGGGAACATAGATTGTGACTTAACTCACCCAAAAGAAAAGCATACCAAAGAAATTAAGAAATCATATAAAGAGGTCCCCATTCACAAATTTAACAACCAAAAAAGGAAACGGGTTAGGCTTTTTGCAGTTTAGCATTTGACTATTATTTTGTTCAATTTCTGTAGCCTTTTTCAAGATGAAAAATATTGTGTGTACCTTACAAGGTGTATATACCTTGAGAGCAAAAAGATATATATGTAATAGATATGAAAGTGATAAAAATAAAGCGTTGAATGTTGTTTAGAAATATAGGGTGTACTATATTATTTCAAGATAGATGCATTATGACTTTCAACTTGGTTGAATGCGAAAAAAAAAAAAAAACGTAGGTTGACATACAATATTTGTCCAGGGTTGGACCTCACCTCAATCTATAAAAGATTGATATCTATTTTCTTTATTAAAAAAATATTATTTTATTTAAATTAAAAAATATATCAACTGAGTTTAACGTAAATACAAACTCTTTAAAATATAAAAAAAAAACAAATTTTAAAATAAATTTATAACATTTAAATTAATAACAAAAATATATATTTGAATTAGCAACATTGATAACGTTCAAATCATTAATAACACATTTTTAATATTGTTTATTTAATAAAAGCGTTTTTAATTTAAAAAGAAAAATACAAAGTTTTTAGACAGCTTATTTTATTATATTTAAAAAAAAATGCTTTTGTAGACAAGAATATTAGACAACTTTTTTTTAATAAAGATTGTTGTAAGAATAAAATATTATTTAATTGTATCATTAGACAATGTTTTTATGTGATAAATGTCATCTAATGATTCACTTAGAAAATGTTTTATTATAAAAACACTATCGAAAGACTCCATTAGACATTATTTTTACTTGATTTAAAAATTCTATTTAAACGGACAACAATATTAAAATAAACAACGTTTTTAAATATTGTTAAAGGTTAAAAAAGTGTATTTTTATTTTGGTATAATATGGCTTGTCATATCACTCCATATTTGTATAGTTATTTTGAGATTGATAGTGTGAGATAGAAATATGATATTTTTTCATTAAATATTAACATAAAGTATATTAAATTATATATTTATTTATATTCATTTTAACTCATGTTAGGTATAAAGACTAATTTATTTCAAAAGTTATAATTTGAGTATCATTCATGCCATTTTTAAAAAAATATTTTTTATTTGCTGTTAAAATATTTAGACTAAAATTATATATTAAAGGGTTAAAAGTGTATTTATCTCAAAAAATAATAAATATAAACTTAGAGCCCTCTTTCGAATTAGGATAACACATAGCATTCACACTATCCCTCTCATATGCAAAATTTATAGAGTCTCTGAGCAAAATAGTAGCAATAAAATATGATTTTAAATTTCATTCTTTACTTATTGAAGATCGATCGTGGGTGTTGATTTTATCCTTGACTGAAACCTTCAATAAATTTGTAAGTAAATTTCAGCAGACAAATTAAAGAGTGCATTAGGTAACCGTGTAATTGCCTTTACTATTGGGGGCTGTATACGACTTTCACACTCCTATAACTCCTAACTACTACACCTAAGTTCCAATAATTCCATCTTGAGTACTTTTATCATAAGGAATGCGTAAACTAATGGCAATTAAATGTATATATAAAAGTAGGCCATGTGAAATTGTATGTTTAATATTACAAATACGATTTGTATACGATGGAATCAACGGATAAAATACTTTTAGAAATTGTGTGTGTAAACGTTACTCAAGTTTCCATTAATTAACTTTTCTCTAGTTTATAATATACTCTTGTAATATTATCTTTTCTAGTTTATTTAGTGTTTTTCTTCAAACATTCCAAATTTTCAGAGGTTAATTTGGTTTTTGACCGATAACTAATTAAATAAATTATAAACAATATTCTTGTTAGAGTCTAATTAATTAATGTAATGTTTGTTTCATTATTTTTAATGTTCTAAAATCTAAATGCCATTGATACTATTTTTTTATGGGTAAAGTGATTGATACTTATGAATATTCAATAATATTAATTATTAATTTTTTCTTTTTAAATTAATTGTTGCAGTTAACTATTATAATTTTTTTTTAAATAATAATAAATAAATAAAAGATAACTATTATTTTATCAAAGTACCATATCAATTATTGCTTTATTTTTATTATCATAAATGCAAATGCAAAGTGCGATTATTAATTTTACATAAGATTAATTAAATAATACAATTAAAATTAAATTAAATTAAAAATGACAGTTATTTTAAAATAAATATTTTTTTATAAATTTAGTAATTATTTTACGACAAAAGAATAATACATAATATATTGACTTATTTAAATTGGTAATATGTTCTTTTAAATAATATAAATATGTAATTATGTTCATCGATATATAAAAACTATATAAATCAATCTTAATCTAAGCGGCGGTCAATCGGATCAAAACGACTTTTTTGAGAAAACAGTCTAAACCAAAATCTAGCAATATTGAGCTTATTGTTTAAGATTTTTTCAAAATAATTGTTATATATAGTATTTTATTTTTTAATAGAATATTTTTATAAAAAAATTTAAAAATAATTTTTAAACTAAAAAATTAATTTAAATTATTTATTTTAAAATATTTTATCTATTTGTTGATAGTGAAATTTCAATAACTAATTAAAATATAAAATTATTTTGAAGAACTTTTTTTTATAAAAATCATTTTTAAAATTTTTCATGATAATATCTAATTATTTAATATTAAAATTAATTTTTTTGGTCGATAATAAATAAATTTAAAAGCAACTTTTACTATTTAAAAGTAAATCATCATAAACAATTATTTCAAAGATATAAAATTAAAATAATTTTTTTAAAATGTTGACAAATGATTCAATTATTATATTTTTTATTCATAATCGATTCAAATTGAACTACAAATACTCTTTCTTACATTGAGTGACACTATAAAACTTACCTCTATTCAGCATTGTATACCACATGAAAGTTTTCCGTCTTAGAAACTACTTCTATTCAATATTTTCGAGTTTAAGTATAAAGATACAATATTTTTTTTTATAAATATTCAATAAACTTTAAAATTTTCGTTAATATTGAATAGATCATTGTCTCTGACCTTAAATTTGGATATATATAATATTCAAACCACAGTCAAAGGTGAAGCCGCGGTATGCACGGTTGGAAAGGAAGGGTAATAAGCACCGAAAGGTACAAAGGACATTTATCATCCTTAGAGGGTTTGATAAGAGACAAAAAAAAAGATACTTTTTTCCTACTATCCTTTATATTCCCTCCTTTTCTCATTCCATTTATTCTTTTAATTTTTTGAACAAGACTTTCTAGCTAAACTAATTAAGATAAACTTTTCTGTGGGACGAGATGTTGGACACAAATTTTGAACGTACTAACAAAAATATTTAAGTAATATATATTTTTTAAATAATTAAAAACTATTTTATATCAATTAATGTAAGTCATTAATTATATAATTATAACTTCTCTCTATCATTAACGAACAATGATTCATATTAGCGTATAAATATTTATACGATCGTATACCTTTCATGTGTACCTAAGTATATGTTCAAATTCACTCAAATATTTTCCACTAATTAAACTCCTGTTGTAACTAGTTTAAAAGAAAGGGACCCATCCTAGAAAGTTCACAACACACTAACAATATTTGGTTTTTCCTGTCCTGTTTGCATATCATGATCATTTATCTAGTTTTCTATTTTTTTGACTTAATGATCATCTATATACTTATACCTTTTCCTTTTCACTTTTGAATTTCGATTAACCAACTTTGGTAAAAATTTACTCCCTAATAATTAGTGGCCCCCGATCTACCTTTCTAATGTAAATAGTACTGAACCATGTATTCAACCAATTATTGCATGTTATGGGTGGTTTAGGGGAGAGAAGGCAAACAAAATTAGATATTAACATATTAAAAAAAAATTGTATTTTTAACATATTAAAAAAATTAGAATGTATTCTTTTCAAAATATATTTTTTATTTTTGCTAATTAATTATTCCAATATTTATTTTAATTGGAAATTGTTTAGTGTATTTGATTGATAAAAAATATAATTTTATTTTAGGAACATTTCTAGAATACATTTATAAATTAAATTATTTTAATATTTATTTTCTAAATTAATAAAATAACAATTATTTTTATGAATTAAAAAATTATTTATCAACCTTTTTTATATTTTAAGATAAATCATTTCATAAAAAAAATTATTTTATTGTTTTTAAATATTATAATATTTTTTGTATATTTCATTTTCAAAAATATCAATATTTATAATCAAGAGTAACAAAAGATTTTTTAAAAGTTAAATTTTATTATGTCATTATTTTTAATAAATACTATTTAATTAATATAATTTTTAAAAATTAAAAAAGTATTTTAAAAAATTCATTTAACTGCTAGTTTTTAAATAAAATATATCAATACATGTCAAACCAATTCATATACCGAAAATTTTATCTTATTTGACAACGAAGTAGTTGATTGTGTATAAATTGTTGTTGATATATAAATTGTAATTTGGAGTTGGTTCATAAGTACAAAAAGTAGGATATATCTCATTTCTCGTACTCAGATAGGTGCTCTGACTTGTCATTGTGCTCATGCATACCCGAATCTTCTACCGCTATAAGATCGGTTAGATTAGGACAAATGCATTACCCCAGTCTTTTTATTAGTTATTTTTCTTATCAATTACCAAGAAAATAAAGAATTATAAAAACAATCTTAACTATCTTATAAAAGTTATTATAAAAAAATAATAATACTATTCTCTTCATTTTTAATCATTACCAAATTGTAAGTTACAAAATAACAATTTGTTTTGTTTAAATTTTTTTATACTATTTTATAATAATAATAATTATTATTATTATTATTATTATTATATTTATTATTTTATATGCAGCTCAAAATCACCAAGTCATAAATTTTTTCAATTATATATTCTCTTTAATCTTTCAACTATTAATATAAAATAAAAATATTAACAAAAAA
>JBBPBS010000007.1:13103048-13128994 GCA_037974835.1 Cicer judaicum
AATAGTAACATGAGGAAGTATGTACAACCTAGACGAAATAAATACTATTGTATATAATGTCTTTTATAAAAAAGTTTTTAGAGATTTTTTTATCTCAAATATAAGAAAAAATTAGAAGTTTCATAATATATTTATTGCTTATTTTTTTTATATTATTTTAATTAACTAAAAATGCTGTTAAGGCTAATATCACTGGGTGTTAAAGCATTTTATACCAATGTTAATTAATGATTATTTTTAGTATTTCTTTTTTTTTTTTTACATTTAAAATCAAATGAAGCATCAAATATATTTTTATAGACATGCTAACGATGAATATATAAGTTAGGAGAGAAAAATTATTAGTGTCAAAAGTTGAATCATAAATCTAGTAAGTATAATTAATTTGATAACCTTAACCAAACCACTAAACTACTTCTACCAGAGAAAAGAGGGAATATTAAACAATATGATTTGTTCTGTTTTATTTTAATCTTTAGTTTGAGATATACACGATTTCAAGAAAATGATTAGCTTTTATTTATTTCAATGATTAAATGAATATTTTTTATTTAAATATTTTTGTTAATTACAATTAGTTAAGAAGTTTTATGAATTAATATACAATGAATAAAAATATATCAATAAAAAAAGTAATTAATATTATTTTAGTATTGTAAAATAATAAATAATTTCAAATAAAATAAATCTTAATTAAGATATTTAAAATGAGACATAAGGAGTAACAGTATAATTTATATTTAAAAATAATGATAAATGTATGAACAACATTTGAAATGTCTCCTTAAGGGAAAATTATTTTCAAGAATTGTTTATATTTAAGGATAAGATAGCATCATAGATCAACATAAGAGTATCTATTCGTAATTCAAGTGTACAAACATCATTTTTGTATCATCTGTCTGTATGAATTCAGAATGCCCATGCTTTGGTATATCTTTTGGAATAAATTAATTAATTAATATTTGGTCCTAATGCCGACAAATATTTAGCTCTAATTCAAAACTTAGCGACTGCAATTTGCTTTTGTAGATGACTACATGCATTCTATGTAGGTTTGCTTTCAAACGAGGAAGCATCTTATATGGTAAATGGTTGATCAATATTGTTACATTGTTCATATTTTTGATTATGCTCCCTACAATATTTATTATGACTTAATTTTGATCGAAAAGAAATTGCTCGGAGAGATATTCAAAACATAATCATGGGTTGTGGTTTTGTAAATAACTATGAGAGATACATAGAATTCAAAACTTAATTGTGGAAAGTGACTCTCGAGTATGCAAATTGGTTAGCTAGCTACAACATTATTAGTTATCAATTCATGAAGTTTTGCATCCTTACGGCTTGGTGTTTATGGAATTCTAAGATAGTAGATAACTCTAAAAAAAGATGGTGTTGGCTTGTCCACAAATTTGAGAAAAATTACTTTACATTACAACACTTAATCTCTTTATCTATTAAAATTATAAAATAACCCTTCTATTATTAATTTAAAAATATTTAGAATACGTTTTTTTTCTTCATAACATCCGTATTTTTTAAAAACAGAAAAATTCAAATTACAATACTTTTAAAATTTTGAAAAATTCTAAATAATTTTTATTAAAATTGGAAAATACGAAGCTACCTTATAACTTACAGCTTCAGCACGTGTTTTTAAAAAATAAATAAATTATACTTCTAAAATTATAGATATTTTTTGTTTTAAATATTTGAAATATATCTTTCAGGGTTTTTTATTTAGTTGAAAAATTCAAAATATATTTTAGATTCTGAATATTTTATATTTAAAATATTTGAAATTTCAATTTTTTATAAAATTGAAAATTCTAAAATTAGTTTATATTTCGAAATTTTTAAAATAACCAAAATTTGAAATACCCGAATTGCTGAAATGATGAATAATTCCAATGAACTTATATTTAAGTTGTTAAACCAATAATATTTGAGTTTGTCGTATCCACGTAAATCCAAATGCTACTACCACATAATCTAATATGTTTTGTGTGTTGTAATAAAGAGTCGAAGGTAGCGTGTGGGAAGACTTACGCTCTTATGTTTATTTTTCCACGTATCTTTATGTGTGAAAATTTTGGAATTTCGATTTTTTTTTTTATTTTAAAAATATTCAGAATGTATTTCTTTTTTTAATATTTTTTGAAATAGTATTGTTTAGATTTCAATTTTTTAAATAATTTTTAAAAATCATAATTAGAATTGCATTATTAGTTATTTTGAAGAAAAAATATATTAGAAGGATATATAAATAATTATAAAAAAAAAAAACATTATTTTTTTTCTTCATCTAAGACACCTAAATTCAAAGAGTGATCTTGCTCATTCTTATCATTTTCAATTGAAGCGTAAAATACAAATTCATTTATAAATGTTGACTAAATATTAAAATCTTATAGGAACACAATATTCTTAAAAATAAATTTAATTTATAAAAAATTACAATTGACATGTATTTAATTAAAACACATATGTAACATAGAGGGAGTAATTCTGAGTTATTGTTATTTAAAATTTATTTTAAAAATAAAACATATTTAAGTAAAGTGGAGTTAACTTCGTCTTTCATTTATTTTAAAAATAGTTTCTATTCAAAATATAAAATCACAAATTCTGTTTTATATTTATAGTTTTGTTTTAATTATAAATGTAACTATATGTGATAGTAAGCAAATCACCTTCTTTGTTAGATTTGAGTGGGAGTAATAAAATCTTCGTATTAAATAACAATGAGCTAAATGTTGGATATATTATAGTTGAAGTCTATATGCACAATGTCTCAATGTTTTAGTGGAGATGTCACGTCAAAATCTTTTGTTGTCTTTAAATATTTAACTTGTTGTTGCTATCGTATTTTCAGGCACCCTAAAAAGTGACATCATATATGGTTGACGGAGGTATAAATAGATCTTAATATATTTGATCCTTATATCCAAATATTTTTTGACGATGTTGACATAAGTGTAGTGTTTTGTTCGTAATAACGATTGGTGGTCTAATTAAGAGACGTGTTTTAGTGAAAATAACTATGGTGAAATTATTAAATGTGACATATGGTGACATAAGTCGTTGTTTGTGTGTCCTCAAACTCCACCCCCAACTCCCATATCTTCAACCAGCACAACAAACAACCGTTTAACCATTTTCGACCATCATTTTAACTATTAGTTGTATCAATTTTCACATCACTTGTTTTGAGAGGATTAGAAATGGAGAATTTATATTGTACATGTGTCAACTCATGACATGTGGTGCATTTGGTCTTTAAACAAATATTTAAATTATTTTGTATTATTTAAAAAATTATAATAATTAAATATTATTTATCAACAATATCAATAAAATAAAATAAAATATATTTATTTTTTAAAGTTTTTTTATTATAATAACAGTGAGTATTTAATATCTTTTATAATACAATGTGATAAATTGGTTTAATGCTTATAAATAATGGGAAATTATATTTTTTGTTATGAAGTTATCTCTTTTAAAATACAAAAGTTAACAATTTGTAAATGTGTCGTAAAAAATATCCTATAAGTACTATTTTCTTCTGCCTCATAATAATAAATGTTAGACAAAAATATGTTTTTAGTACAATTTTTACTTAAATCTTCTAAGTTTATTTTTTTCCGAATTAATCAGGCAATTTACATTTGTTTGCAATATTAATTATTAAAATGCATTAGATTATGCATATAATTCTTTAAGTTTAAAATTATTAACTAATTACTATCGTAAAACATTAAAATTTAATCGAAACATTGTATCAAATTGATTATCTAAAAGATATTGTCTATATGGATAAATATTTATTATCTTATTTTAAAGTTTATACGTAAATTTAAATTGTTATAAACAAAATTATAAAATATATATTATTTATAAGATATGATGAATCTTTTACGAAGAATAATTATCAATAATATATTGTTTTAGCATTTGGTAGAATTTTAAATTATTGAAATCTTTTTATTGAATTAGTTATTTTTTAAATTAAAATAAATAATTAATAATGAAAACATAACATAACTTAAATGACTAAATTAAAAGGTTTAAACAGTAATTAATTTAATTAAAAAAAATCATAATGATGCACATGATATTAATTTATATATATATATATATATATATTTATAAACAAGTGTTACATTATTTCAGAATTTTTTATTTCCTAAAAAAAACCTTTTATTTTGGAAAGGAGGGAGAAGTAAGAATAATAATGTACTATATTATATTCTCACAATAAATTAAATTGAAATGGATTCGATCACATGATGAGAATTTTAGAACGAGTGAATCAGGATTAGGAAAGAAGTGTGGTGGCTCACTTCCGAGTAGCCACTTTGATCCCGGATCGGGTGGACACTTGTCACGAGACTTAACATAAAAAATGAGTCTGTTGGGATTCATCTAAAATGAAAGTTAATAAAATAAATACATTAAAAATTAATACTATAATTAATTATAATTCATTTATATATATATATATAAAATTATAACTATTCATTTTATTCTATTGAGTAAATTGTACACTTTTGAAAAATCTAATCTGTTTTATTGACTCAGCCACAACACCAATCACCAATCCAAATTGCATGCCAAGCAAAGTTCACAATCACATTGCACATGTGAGAGAGAGAGACACAAAAATTATAGAGGTTAGGTAAGTGCAAAACAATTCAATTTTATTAACATAACATTATATTGTTTTTTTCTAAAACAAATTTGTATTTACTGGAGATGTAAAAATAACTAATTTATAGTTAATATCTAACTATAAAAATTAATTTATAATTAATTTTACAGTTTTAGTAATACCCACAACCAATTACCATTAATAACTTATACTTCACAGTTTAAAAAGAAAATATTTGATATAGTTAATGGAGTATACGAGTCTGTTTTTAATTAATTGTTGATAATTTTAATAATTTTTGCAAATTAATAGATATATATAACAAATTAAAAAATATAAATTAAAATAGTCTTTATATAAATTTTAATCGTTATATATTTTAATGTGAAATTGTAATTGAAAATGTAGTTCATCTATATATATTGATTACAAATCAATGCATTTTTTAGAGACGAATTTATTAATAAAATTTTATTGTAATTATGAATAATTATAATTACGACTAATTAGTTTATTAAAAATTTAAATTTTATAAAGAAAATTTATCTATATTATGATGATATTGATACGAAAGCATGATTAAATATATATTTTACACATTATAGCATCCTCTTTAATGATAAGTATTTAAATATAAACTATTTTAATTATTATTTTATAATTTAAATGACATATTTATCAGTTGTTATTTGACTTTAATTTATCCATATTTTAAGTATAAAAAACAATTGATTAATTATACTTAATTATATATGTAATTTTTTAAGTAATTAAGATAAAAGTCAAATAAAATTAATACATAACAATTGTGATTAATTAATTATTAATATAAAAAAGTTATCTTGAAAATATATATAAATTAAATATATATAATTTTTGTTTTTCTAATAAATTCTCTTTTTTATAATATAATTTTATTTGAAACATATTAAATATAAATATCTCCTTATAATATATACAAATGATGACGTGCTTACATAGCGCTTGACAATTGAAAGAAGAAAAAAAAAGTTAGGCGGGAGATGTTCTCATTTGGGTGTTGATTCCCTTCAAATGTACGGTGAAAAGAATATTTAGGAGTTTAAAAAATTTCCACTAACATACAAATTTTGCAACATAAAGTAAGCAATGGGGGCAGATTGCTAATAAAAGCATTTTTCTTTTATTTATGAGCCATAATACTTTGCCAAAATGGTCAAACTTTGTTTCACAAAGCCATTGCATAGTGTAGTTTCTGGTCAGAAAAACGAATCATTCCCCACGTTCGAGCCCATATCTTAATTTTTTTTTTTAATTAATGTTACTACTTCATGATTATCTCCTATGCTCATCTCTTTGTATTATAGTTTCACCTCTTTTTTTATTTAACAACAATGTCCATGCATTATAATATATAAATTAATTATTATAAAATTTACTATCTTTTTTAAAATTAAAATAAATTAATTTTATTTAAACAGTAAATACTAATTATTAATTCTATTATGATATAAAATAATTATAATCACTAGAATTAAAAAACTATCTGATTACTGATTAAAATAATTTACATTAATATTATAATATATGATCATTAAACCATTTTTATTTGTGTTTTGTTATGTAAATTATTATTGTTACACTCTACTAGTACATGATTTGAGACATGTATAATTGTTGATCCAACTACGGATGCACAGTGTATGTGTCTTAAGACAGTTATTATCAAAATAAAAGAAAAAATGGAAATGAATAAAGGAGATAGAGTGAAAATGGTGCATTCATTCACATGAAGTCCAAACTTTGTAAATCAGATCGCACGTGGCATCTTGATAGATCTACCTTCTGAAAAATGATCAACTACCACTGCACGTGAGTTGGCAATAAGGACTATGTTTCCACGTGGCATTTGAAGCACAGGATGAAGAGGGCGGTGGAAGTGGTGCCGGAGAGAAAAAAATGTGAATACGTGATGCTAATGCGACCGCCATCTTCCACTTGCAGTTTCTAATTTGCGTCCTACTATAATTAATAATAATAATAATAATAATAATAATAATAATAATAATAATAAAAACTTACTTTATAAGTTATAACCTTATATTTCCAAGCTTACTAAGTGATTGGTATTCTCATACCTCAGTCCTCAATTATGCTTCATCCTGTCACATGACCACAACAGGAGCACGTTGTGTTTGGATGAAAATAATTATATTTTTATATTTCTTTTTTGGTTAATTTTTTAATTTTTTTTTATCATAGCACGTTTGAAATAAAATTAATTTTTCACCGTACAAATTTGGAGGAAAATAATTTTCTGACTCATCTTTCCTGACTCTCACATCCGTCTACAAGGACTCTGATTCATTGTAGTCAGCTATTGATAGGATCTTTTAATTATTTCTGCATCAATACATTTGCTGTATAGAAAAATTGATGTATAGCGATGATTTCATGCAGTGAGTTTTTCAACTGCAGAAAGAAAACCCATTTTCAACCAACACCAATTTTCATTAGAGTACTAGTATGCTTCTGAGCTTGGTTAAATAAAGGGCCTAACCAATACATTACTTTTGTCATCTGAAAATTTACTTCCGAGCTAATGACTATTTTAAAGAAGTTAGGTGAGTAAAATTGTACACTAAAAATACTAAACTGAAATAACTATCAATTAACAACGGCGCATTTCGCAAAGCCCATTAGATCCTCACCCTCCAGCCTCCAGAGACCAGGACACGTAGTAGTAGTTCTACAAGATAGCTGCATGCCATTGCTGATTATGTTTGAATTGCAAATAAATAATTACAAACAGACTCGGTATTTAGTATTTAAACCGTTAGACACGGCAATTAAAGAACTACAAACCATTACCATATGCCGATGGTTTGGACCTTAACATAGTTTTAATAGATTCAAACAAGTTCTATAATAATAATAAGCCCTTAAAAGTTAAAAGTGAATAATCGTCAACCGTCTGAGAAAACCCCCTTCACACATTAGACACGTTCCAAGTCATGTTATACTTGTCACCCATTCAGGGTCGAATACATTGGTTATCCAGAAAAGACAACGAGTTGTTCAAAATCTAGATCTATGGTTTCCTTACGTCTACAGATGTAGAATCACTGGTATGCATATAAACGTATGTAGACTAGAGCATACTCTGGCGATATTGATTCCTCTGTTACAACGATGTCAACCGTCAACAATTGACTTATAGTGATCAGCTATAGCTTCATAAATTGCACCTTCTTCTGTAAGATTTTTAATAGCCAACCTGCAAAACCAAAAAATGAATCAAAAGAAAATAACTTGAACATCCTGGGAAGTGGACTTGAGAAAGAATAGAGACATGAGTTTATCGAAAGGAATTCCAAGATGCTGCACAATAAGATCACGAGAGACTCCCTCATCCTTTGCCCTGAAACACCAGTAAGAGAAATTTTAAGTTGTGAATACTGGACAAAATCTTTCAAGTAGTCCCAATTCTACCAAAGCAATAGACAGATAAATAATAAAATGAAAACAATGGAAAAAAAAGCACGTGGTAAATGCAATCTTCTACACATGCATACCTAATCTCTAAGCGGGTGGGATGGTTTTGTATAATTTTACATGCCATCAAGTTAAATTGCCAAAAATGTTATTTGATCACTATTATTCTGAGAATATTTCCTACTAGTTGACTTGTGGAAGAATCTGTTGAGATTTAAAATTAAAGTAGACCCAAAATCTTGGTATATTTATTTGTCATAACAAAAAAGGTAGTATAAATAATATTACATTTCTCCAACCGCAGTTGGCACAAACTGATGCCCAGATAAAAAAGCCATGGCGCATACCAACTCTTTGCTCATTCAAATTACAATCTCAAGTCAAGAAGACTGTTTACAGTTTGTGCCTTTTTGAGTCATACTATAGATGATCAGATGAACCATGCTATAACATGAAGACACTTTTTCTACACGACCAGTAGATCCATAACATTCATAAAGGCTAACACTGATTACTAATAGAAAAAGTCCATTTATAACTTCACAAATCGAACCACCAGATAAATTTATTCTACTTCTAGAGCAAACAATTCTTCGATTTTGCAATATCTAAGTAAGAGGCATGAATAGGCAATCTACTTAAACTGGTATAAGATGTTAGCAGTCATACACCATCAATTACTTTTTCAACATATAATTTTATTCTAAAATTCAAAATTGGATTTAAAGTTACTATCAAGTACTTCTATATCATCATATACATAAAAAAAATCAAGCATCGCATTATATCTAAAGTTGTTGAGACTTGAAAGTGCTATAAATAATCCACAATAGCATAAGTCGATTCCCCCCTCCTAAATAATTGGTAGGGTATAGGGATAGTGATAACTCTTAACAACAAAGGTAGAACATTGCAGAGCTAGGAGTACCAGCAAGCCTCCTTGACCCTTGCCCAAAAGCCTCACTCTCTCAAATGACTAGATGGCCTACCGCACTGTCCAGGTCCCAAGCCCAAGGTAATCCTAACCATTGTTGTCAATAGCAGATCACAAAACAAAGCTGTTTGTAAAAATTTCACTTTGCAACAGTGCTATAACCGCTCTTTAAAAATATTTTGTACTAAATATCATATCACAGAACCATAGTGATTTGTTCAAATTTTGTTATGCTATCACACCATAACACTGCAATAACCATTATTTAACAACACCTAACTAACTTAACTCCATGAACTAACAGACCTAACACCTACATTCAAAAAAATAACAAAGGCACCAAAAAATAACAGTTAGCTATATGAAATAAGAGTCAATCAGATAAAACAAAACAACTTTAAAAAAAATACCTGTTTGAGGGAAGATGCAAAACCTCTATGACCATTTCTTCAACACTCTTCTGACCATTATTATGCTGACCAGGGAACTACAGATAAAAAGTATGAAACCAGTGAGGAAATGAAAAAAAAATTAAAAATGAAGCAGAGACTATAAACATGGTCCACTTACTTGATTTGGTGGCATGGCTTGAGCTTGATAACCTTTTGTGGGAGTGATTTGTGTGGAATTAGGAACATGTTGCTGGTTGGGGATACTAGCCTGGATTTGCTTCCGCATGAAATAATAGAATACAATCATGCATATGGTAGACAGTTTTCGAAATTCATAATCTTTTCTATGCATCATATCATGTCAAACTCAAACATAGAACTTGACAATTTTATAACTAATACCCGTAATCTGGAATTATATAGATGAACATAAATGCATTCAATGAAATGGCTGGCAATCTCATTGAAGTCAGTCACAGGCCTGAAAATAACACAAATTAAGGAAGTAAATTTTTTATCTATAGGCAAAATAACAGGTCTGACCTGTCACTTATACAAATTAGGATAACTAACTTCTGGAAATAGTTTAAACAAAGAAATATATCCACGAATTCAAAAATAACTGCTAAAACAAAAAGTGAATGTGAAATATGTATCATACCTAAAAGAGAAAATATTTAAGGATTTTTTACCCTGAAAACCTTTCAAGTGTCCATGTAGCCGCACATATATTCCATCCCTAACCATGAAAATGGAATTTTAGTTCTGATTATATTAATGAATACAAATTGTATGATAAATGAAGAACAATGGATGGGAAACAGCAATTTTACAGACCACCTCAATGCAAACCAAAAGATAGTTACCATATTATATATTTCTGTTCCCTTTTTCTATATATATATATATATATATATATATATATATATATACATTCCAGCATCTAGCATTTCATTTTCTTTATAAATTAACCAAGTAAAAACTTACTAGTGTTGAGAAGAAGCGGCTGGTGATTAAACATCAAAAATTGGTTAAAACAAGTGACATGTTTAGCTTCTTATACTTACAGAGGAAAGTTTAAAAATTAGGCATTAGCTAAACATAGTACTAAATGAAAACTGCAAAATATACGTAGGAAATGAAATACAGTAAAACACTATGAAACACGGATGCTGACATGGACATTGAACACGACACTGGTAATAATTAGAAAAAATGAGTTAATTGAATGTAATTAAGATGTTAGAGGTGTCAGTGCTACTAATGTAAAACATACAAGATACCCTCCGCTTCATTTTGGTCTGCAGCATCCTGAAGCCTGCACATAAACAAAAATTCACCATTTATAGAGGAAAAGGTAAACAAAAACAAAAACAAACAAACACACAAAAAACAAATTAAGTGTTAACTATTTGAACAAATTTAACAACATTCACCATTTATTGCACTCAATTGTTCCTGTACCATCGTCAAGTACAAAATTAATATCAGAAAGCCGTCCAAGTCTATTGCAAACCCTACCAACAAGAGTAACCTGAACTCAACTCAAAATTGTCAGAACAAAAAAAATTAAACACAAATCCTAATTCATAACCAATTCACAAGGGAATATTCAAGGAACGCACATTGTTAACATCAACACCATCAATAATAAGATTTGTTTTATCATCATTTGACTGAACAGCATCGTTAATTTGCTTGATCGTCAGAGGAAGCAAGGACTGAGCATCACGATTCTAAAAATAAAAGAAAAAATCATATAAATAAAATAATAAAAAAAACATAATCTATCTTTTCATTTCTCAAAACACTAACAATTGAATGAAAAGCACCAAAACCCTAAACCCTAGTTAATATGTGTTTCAGATTATTAAGAAGAAAATGGAGATTGAGAACGATGAGAACCTTGGAGGGAGTGAAGGGAGAGTCATTGCCCTGAGTGGTTTGAGAAGGCATGAAACCGCCGCCGGAGAAGGCTGCGTTGCTGTCGAACTGACTCGCATACATGGTGCTGCTTTTTTTGGGATTGAAATGAAGTGATGATTGCAGAGAAGTTTTAAATTTCACAGTTCGGTGTGTTAGTGTTGATAGTTATACATGGACAATATCAAAATTAATGGTTTCCCGCCACTTTTCTCCCCTTTTTTGTGCTTCTGTCTATTCAGCAGCTTGTTTCTTCACCGGAAGAAGCGGAAAAATAAAATGTTAGTTTCATGGCTTTATTTACTTTTTTTTTTACATAATTACTTATTCAATTTTGCTAATTATACCAATTAATGTTTTTTAAAAATTAAATATAAAAAATTGTCATCGATGATCATACTTCTTACGTGATTCATTAAAAACACTATTTATTTATTCAAATTAATAGAAATTAAATCGATTAATGACATTACAATTTAAACTCCTTAAAATAAAATTAATTTACAAATAAACTTACAACAATCATATTCATATCATATAACAGTTCAATATTTACAAATGTAATAAAATCTATAAATATGATAAAATTAAAGTCTCTATAATACATATTTTGAACTGCAACGTTGACAATGTAAAAATATTTGATCGAATGTGAATCTACACTTAATTGAAGTTAATATATTAATTTAAATCAAACAAATATCATGCCAAAATGAAAAGAAAAAAAAAACTAAATATATATAAAAAAACATTTATTTAACTAAAAAGATAAGAAAAAACAAATTAAAAAGGTAATTTCATATCAAAAGATAACATATAATTTCATATGATTTCATATATTATTCTAATTCAATCCAAATTTTTAAAAGTTATATGAACTAAATTCAGATAAGTTCCACAAACTTAATTTGTGGACATCACTAAAATTGACACACAATAATTAACAAATACAAACAAAAAGTAACATAAACCCATGAAAAACAGAGAGAAAAAAAAACTAAGAGGATTTAAAAATGTGAACGGAGAAAAAGGAAATAAATGAGGAAACAAGGATCAACTTGGAAATTGTTGTTGGGATGCTTTGATTCTACAAGTTATGAAAATGAAGAAAGAGGAAAGGAAAATATTGGAGACAAGATCACCTTATAGTTCGTGCAAACTAGGTCTTTAAATTTATAGAACTCCTAAATACTAGTTAAATATTATTAACGTTTATAAATTATTAGATGTCTTGTAATGATTAAGTGATATAATGCAATATTTTTATTCAGATGTCTTGAGATGCTTTTATGAATTCTAAATTGTTTAAAATAAGTGTGATAAAAGAAATAGTGAAAATAAATATCATTTATTTATCTTTACAAAAATTATTTGAACTAAACATTTTTATCTATCAAATAAGTTGAGTTTCAAAATTTTGTCAAAATCAAAATAAGTCTTAAAAGTTAAACAAATTTACTTCCCGACTACCCCAAAACCCACCCAATATTTTGTTAGTGTTACTCAAACATGTATTATAAGTATTTTATATATTACATTAAAATAAATTAAAGAAGTAAAAAACTGTTTGTGTTACGTTTACTATGCGCAAGACTTCCTCTTACTTTTTTAATTGGTAATTTATTTGTATGATTCCATATAATGACATGACACTTGAGGAAGAGGGAGGGGCCTAAGCCCTGAATTGTCCTCCCACGTATTTCAATTTTAAATGATTATTTATAAATAATTTAATTTTAAACTTAATTCATATTTTAAATTAAATATTTTAGTTATTATAATTGAAAATAAATAAACTAATTAAATAAATAAATAAAATTAATATATTTTAAATTAACAAAAAATAATAATAAAAAGTTACTGATTTTAAAATAATTTGAACATAATTTGATATAAAAATTATGGTTAATTAATAATATTATTTTATATCATTTTACATTTTTAAATTGATAGAACGATTAATTTTATCAAACACTTTAATTAGTTTAACTATTATAGCATATTTCAAGGATATATGTGCTACTATACTATTCTCTTGTCAAATTTGTAATTCATATATTCGGTTGATATAATATATTTCTCATTTGTAATATTTATCTGTCATCACTTTAAATTACTAATAAAATATTAATAAACACACTTATTTATTACATATCAATTCAATCGACTATTACTAATAAGGGTATTATAATAGTAAATAAAGTCATTTTATCATAGAAACTAGAATACTCAATAATTTTCTTAGAAAATGTATATAAGTCAAATGATACACATAATAATATGATAAATAGAAAAATAGCGTAGCAATGTATGTACACGTTGTGTGAGAAACTAAAATGGAGGCCTAGTCTTTCGGGTTTGGTAATTGAACATGCAGTATAGGCCGGCAAACTTTACAATATACTAAAAGGTTTATCGTGCGAAGCCTTATAAATAACGACATATTTTCACTTTGCTTTACAATTTGATTCCTTGTCAATACAAAAAAGACTCGAAATCACTCAAATTACAAGCAACATAGTATATTATACGACCAATGAACCCAATAAGTAGTTTTTTAATTTATGATGTTTCTAATAGTCAAAACGTTTGAATCCTATATAAACACATGCAACTTTCTCAATCTCTTTCAAAAATCATCGTAAGAAAAGGTGTGATGGATTTATTTGAGATTGAAAGTAAGATTCTATCAAGGAGATCCTCTGTGGGATGCTCATCTCATTATAGGAGTGGAGAAGGGGTTCCATTCAAATGGGAAATGCAACCAGGGGTAGCAAAAGAAGAATCACCGAAGGAAGAGCTTCCCCCACTTACTCCTCCACCAGCAATACTTAGCTTGGGGCTTCCAAAGCCATGCATTTTGGACAACAAATCAGCTCCAACAATGTCAAAGATATGGTTTTGGAGGAAAAGGGTTGTCAAAAGCAAGAAGCCCTTGCAAGAATATTGTTTTCATGAAGATTTTGATGTAGTATCAAGATTGGATTGTAGCTCTGATTCTGAATCTATGGCATCCCCTAGTGGTTCAAGCTTTTCTTCTTCCTCTTCGTCTATGTCATTGATGAAAAGTACTCGATCTTCATTGAACTCAACACGCTCAGAGAGTACCAATAAACGAGTGTATGGAAAGCCATTGACCTTAGGCTGTTTCCCAATGCACATTAGCAGAGTTTTTGTTTCAATTACAAGTCGTGATTGAAGTTGAAATAATAGTATTATGTACATTAATCTGTTATGCTTTTACATTTACACTAGAAATAAAAATTACATTCACACCCACTTTCGTTCATTATTTTTTTTAAAACTGTTGAAAATTTATTATCCAATATAACAATAACTGGTCTAATCAGAGCTTCCAACCTGCACTCCAATACTGCTACATCAACCGATGTGAATTTATGTTATCATTGCAAATTATGGTCAGGCTGTGCATGTAACAAATTCGCACACTCTGAATAACAGTGGAGTGATAAGGATGTGTTACTTTTAAAGCTTTTGTAGAGCACTAGACTTAAGTAATACATCTATTTCTTTTCGAAAACTAGCATTTTTTTCTTTCATTAACTTACCTGGCCTTGATATTTCCAACTTACAAATGCCTCGTGAATTTAGGACAAGTAGTATTATAAATTCTTCGAAGCTGCGTACAAGTTTGAGTGGTGCTCCAGAAATAGATATCTTTTTTTCTTCTAAGAATCAGTTGCAAGAGTACAATATCACTAATTGGTAATTACATTATCACACTAGTAACAATGACATTCGGCCATACTAGGGCATGTTATATTAACTAATGGCAGTGCAAAATGGACAGGCAAGATTAGTTACAAGGGCTAAAAGATGTTGTCCATGCATGCTCCACTACAGAACCAATATAATTTATCATGAGAAGAATGAAGCCTGAGTACCCTCTTCTATGTTAGTTACATACTCCCTGTAAATCATAAAAGAACAATATCACAACACAGACAACATCAGGCGATCGATTAAGAAGCAATTAATAATAAATCTACTCCTAAATACAAAGTGAATCAGTGATAACACCAATTTGACCATATTTGATATTACAGGCTGTCATTTACTGGCATGATCATACATGATTTTTATTAACTTTATGATTGAATCCCACAATCATACTTCAATGAACATTTCAAGTGAGGTGCATGAAAGTATTGTCCAAACAGAAGAAGCAGGAACAAAGACCTCACAAAAGATTAAAGCTAAATGTCATCATTGTCGTCATCATCACCTCCATGAACATGTGCTCCCAGTCTAGCACTACCCCTATCAAAACCACAGATGCATAGACCACGCCAACATTAATACTTGATCCCTTCTGCTGCCAGCAGCGGAATAAGAGTGATAAAAACTCATTTCTATTGTATTTAAAAGCTCTAATGCCTAGTACAAACCAATTGTATCTTCAATACTGGATGTCTGAGAAGATGCTAAAAGAGTTGTTTCGACAATGGAGAAACCAGTGTGCATATTAAGCAGATCAATACATTTTGAAGATATTTTCAAAATCGCAAAACATTAAAATTTGGTATTCATCTTGTTCTACCGTGCTAATTAAATCGTATCAACTTACGGATTATTTACAAGTAATATTCTTCATTTGAAAACAAACAAAAGTGGCTACTCCTATGACTTCAATAAACACAGCTAATTGGAAATTTTACTCGGGACTAAGACCCGCTGGACAGTTCCTAACTACCCATTTGCATAAGCAAAATCAAAAGTTAAAAGACATAGCATATCCGATGTTGTGTCTAATATGAAAACAACAAAAAACTATCTCAATTAGAAATTTAAGAAACATAGACTCATAAATAGGTAGCCATGCAACAATTTTGTTTGACGCCCTAGTTATTACAACATACAATACACCTCAATGAAAGTAAATCTCCAAAGATACTTTTCCACCAACCACCACAAAACCCCCATATTCACACTACATAAACCTTCAGACTCAGTTGTATGAATTAGATTGATTATAAAATGGCATTACAGAATATACACTATTACACTCAAAACATGAAGCATATAAACATATACATAAATACATACCTCAGTTGGTGCCGGAATGATAGATTCCCTATGTAAAAAAAAATAAAATCAATTTACTGCAGCTGTACAAAGTAGACAGTTCTTAAAAAATAGAACACAAACAGTACCTTGGCCTGTCAGATTTTGCAATATGTTTAGACATTATAGATGCCTGCAGTGTAACATATTTTACCATTACTCTCATAAATAGTGTAATGCATTGACAAATTAATGTGATACAGCACTTAACAATCTACTGTCAAGCAATTTAATTGGGAAAGAAATGAGAAAAAGCCCATGGATTTGTTGCAAGAGAACTGTAGATATAATAGATACATGTTTTGGACAGAACCCGTCAAAAGACAGGGATCCGAAAGCACATCAATCCTACAAGAAACATCAATTATTGCTAACTTTAAGAGCAGTTTTACTTTTCTGCTATCACCATAAAGAACAATTTTGCCTTGGCCAATCACCATAAAACATCTATCAGAGAGCATTTCTAAATATAAAATAGCAGCTTTGTTTATTTTGCATCATAGTAAAACAGACTTCAAAATGCCTTGGACCTAACTTGTAATTGCAATTGCGAGAGCATAAAACATTACCTGCTCCTGTATAATGCTCCTTGCTTCAACCAGTTGAGCTTCAAGCTCAAGTTCCCGCTCAGTAGCTTCTGAAGTGACTTCTGCCCCTTTCTGAGCATCTTGCAATTGGCCCATGCGCTCCTTCATATTTCAACTTTCAAGCCATCAACAACCAACCACAAAAAATTCATATATTCAAGTACTTAAAGATGGAAACATAAAAAGTGATATTAATAAGTAATATAACCTTTATAGAAGCCATCTTGTTTCTTAGACTTTCTTCAATTTGATCTCTGGCCATGTGAAAAGGAAGATCAAATACATCCTGAAAGTAGCAAACTCATAAATTTTCACGGGGTGGTTTGATAGTGCAAACGAAGTACAATAAAATTAGTAAAATTTTCACACCGTTCTCCCAACCAGCGGAGATTGTGAAGGATTGCTTTCAGCTCTTTCATTTGTAGTAGGAGATTGGTTTGGTAGGCCATTAGGAGCATTTAAGAAGTCGCGCATATCCACCTGTAATCAGTATTCAGTACAGTCACAAATCTCGTAATCAGGCATCATAGAACAACGGTCTTCATAAGGAAGCATAGAGCCTAGGCAAAATAAAAATGACAAGAGGAATGAAAAACAAAAGAAGAAATATGCCCAAAGCCACCAGACTAAATTTATTGCAGAGTTAACGTTCTCCACATTTCCCCATTCCAATTAGTTAGTTACTACTGCACTCCATTCATTTGCACTTTGCATCACTAAAATTATTAGAACCTTGAATACATCAAAATTTGTATCTTGTAGTCTTTATGTCTAAAAATCAGTCAGCAACAACAACCAAAACCTGAACAGTGCCATTGTATCCCATCGGAATTTTTGTATAAAGACCGACCATTTAACTCCAGATATTTGTAATGGCTTGGTGTGTACCTCTACTACTTTACTGTCTTTCATTAGGTCAACCAACCCTACACGTGCTTTAACAGGTTTTCCCCACATGTACCCAAACTACCTACTACTCTGGAATGAAATATAAGCAAAAAGGGTAAATGAAATGTTGATTTATCTGGTCTTAAATTTTAACTAGATTTATCAACTTTTCAGCTACCATTTTCACTTATATTTCATTCTGGAGGGAGTACAATGAAACTCCCATTTTTATACAATTGGTGTCATTTCAGATTTCTCTCTAATACTTTCAATTCTAAAATCATTCCCAAAGCATAAAACTTTTTAGAATGAAAAAGGGTGACGTGAAAGTGGTGAACTCACTCACATGTGTGTGCCTGTTCATGTGCGCACACCAACACACACACATACCTACCTCTCAAAAAACAAAAGCATTAATAAAAGCAACACATACTGACTGAATGTTAACAAAGCAAAAGTTGCTGGAAGATCCAAAATCACATCAACGGGGAATAAATGAAACACACAGGTTGCATTCATATACGTCTGCAAGCAGAAATTTCAGCAGATAAGAACAATTACTAATCAACAACCCACCTGCATTGATCTCAATAATGCTCTTAAATCAGCATTTTCTGCTATCAGTTCTTGATTTTTCACCTCATATGCGTCCACCTATTATTATTAAAAAAAAATTGTGAGAGATGATTTGTCCAGAATATAAAGTTTAAAATGATTGGATGAAAGCTTGCATACAATCTTTTTATAAAAATCATTGTCGGCTTTCTTCCCATTCCATGTGCCCCGTTGCCTCCCTTCTTTCTGTTTACACATGTCATTAATACCAAAGTATCACCGAATTTGAAATCTTACAAGTTACAAGCAACATTGATACTACAAGGATGGTTGATACCTGAAGCAAGTTCATTATCTCCAAGCCTGATCTAGATTCTTTCTTCTTCTCCATCAACACTTGGTTTAGTCTCTCCTGCAAGTAAAATGTATCAGTGGTAAAGTCCCAACCATAGAAGATCACCAATCACAAAAATACCATTCTCAATTGAACAAGAAAAGTCAAAAGTATCCTACCTGCAACTTTATGTATTCCTTTTCTTTCTTCTTCATCTCATGTATTTGTTGAGTCCTTACTTGCTTTGGCACCGATCAGATAATCAGATTGATACACAGTCAGAGCTTATCCATTTTGAAGCAGGGGCTGCTGAACAAGACACGAAAAATCATCAAAGTAGATACAACTTCTAACCTGATTACCGATAACCATCCTCTGAAACTCATCCCTCTCCATTTGCAGCTTCTCAATTTGGGCCTTAAGAGCAGCAGTGTTTTTAGCTTCCTACACAAGAAGAATTATCACAAAAAATTAAACCCCATCACTAAAACAAACAAATCTAGTAGCGTCATTATGTAAATAAGGAAATCATTCAATTCTCGCATTATAGATACACTTCCAATCTTTTCATTTAAGTAATATAATAAATAATATGCATAAAATTTTCCAAAAACAATATTTTAAAAGCATCTCCACACCGTTCTAGTTATCGTCGCTATCTCTCTATCTTTGGCTTGTATTTGACCATCAAGCCTCTCAACTTTGGCCTCCAATCTTGATATGTCAGATAATAGTCTATAACATCAAAATCAAATTTAATGTCAGATACTAGAAAGATCACAAACACGCACGAAAATTAATTTTATATCTAAATTGAGAAATTACCGTTGTCTTTGTTCATTAGCAGATTCTCTAAATTCAACATCACGCTGTCTCTGCTGAAGCAAAAAGTATATGCAATTGCAAGTCCTCGCTATAGAAACCTACACAATGTAGAACCACATTTTCAAAAAACAACACGAAACAGAAATTGTGCACGAAACAGAATTGAAGATAAATTCTTACGGGATCGTTAGCGAAGAGATCGAGTGATGCGGGAAAACCAAATGTGACGAGCGATTGGTTCAAATACTTAGCGCAATGTTCCAAATTCCCCACATCGGCGAATGTGTACTCTCTGAAACAAAACAACAATGTCGTTTGGGAGAGAAAACCCTAAGAAAGAATGAAATAGAGAAACGAATGAAAGAGAGAGAGAAATTCAAGATGATAGGGTTAACTAACCCGGTTGTGAGAGTAGAATGAGAAGATGGCTGCAAAGAAAAGAGTGAAGAAAAAATGATAAAGTTAGAAAAAATAAGAAAAAAAAGAGAATTATTATACGGATTTTTTTAATTTAATTTTACCCTCAGATCCAAGTCTCCTTCAGTGGGAAGCATTCTTCTTCTTCCTCTTCTTCTTTCTGTTTTAGATCTATCTGTTCTTCTCTATGGTTTAGCTCTTAAGCGAAGCGGTGTTCGAATTTGAAAGATGAAAGAAAATAAATGAAAACGGTGTCTCTTGTTTTGTGGGGCGAGTGGGCAATGATACCCTGCATTTGGATCTGGATATCTGTTTTTGTACTCACCAATTGGAGACTTACAGCTGGCATGGGTTTAATGATTTGCCACGTGGTAAACGATCATTGTTTGCGAAATGAAGAATGGGGATTCTATGTCACATTTTGGTTAGGATTTATGGCGCCAGGGCAGGTCCCATGCGCTTACACGCGTCACGCGTGTCATGAAGATACATTTTTGACTCACTTGTGAGTGGGGTCTCTTTGGTTCGAGATGGGAGAAGAGGGATTTGAATGGAGTGAAAGGGAAAAAAGTAGATATATGTTTGATTATTTAAGAGGAGAAAGATATTCTTAACGTAATTTATGTTGTTTTGGTTCCTCCAATCTTCTTTAAATCCTTTTAAGAACGTGAGAAAATAAAATAAATAAAAGGATTTTGATTTATTTTTTCTGCACTTAAAAAATTGAACCATACACAAAAATCTATCTTCAATCAAACACACCTTCAACTTAGAACCACTCCCAATTTTGTTTTGGATTTGGATTTTGGTTTAGGAGTTGGTGGAGATGAAATAAGGGAAAGCAAATATTCCTTGATTTAGACGTTGGGTGATGTACTTTTCTTGTTGGGATATGAATCTCACATCTCATAATCAATATTTATGAAATACTACAAAGCATATATTTCCCTAATTCTTTATTTCTTCTTTAGATAACTTAGTGTATATTTGGATTGTTGGTGATTATGTCAAATCATGGTAGCTCCATATCATAATTTTGTTAGATCTTTAAAGTTTTTTTTTTTATAAATTATAGTACTTCAAAGTAATTATGTTAATTGGACTATAAATATAACGTGTACGTATGCTATATTTTTTAGGTATTTATACATTTCTTATATAGTGACCAATGTGGATTGTTTTGTTCTGTCCCTACACATATTTCTTTGTGATCCGTCAATAAAATTTCTGTAAATTTATAATCTACACAACTTTTAGATTTTTATTTTTTTTCGGGTAGTTTTAAACCATTGTTCAGTCTTTGGTATGTTTATATTCATCTATTATTTGCTTTGAATTTATCCATTTTAAGATGAAAAATTACATCATTTTCAATACTAATAACGTCGTCATACCTTGGATCAAGTATGGTTCCCAAACTCTCATATTATTCGATGTAAACAATGCAAGGAGCATAAGACCGAAAAGAAAAAAAAACAATTAAAGGCAGAGGATATGAGATGAAGTTAATTTTGTGAAGAGTGAGCAATGGTATAGAAGGAGATTGATTTAGTATAGTAAATCATAGACCAGTTTAATACATGTTCATTATAACAAGCATTGATTTGTTCCAATCTCTGTATTCCAATAGCACGTACATAAAACGGTCCAATGCATCGTCTTCATAAATCTCAAATAGGGGACTGGCCCAGTCAACTGTATGTTAATAGTCCACGCTTAGTTTGAAGAAAAAAATACATATAATAAATTATATGAAAAAAAAGATATATGTTAAAGATTTATTCTACATTATATTTTGATTTATTTAAAATGTGAGTATTATCATAATAGTCTTAAAATATATAAAAATTGCAAAAACACACTCAAATGTGTCTTTTATAAGTGGTTTTGTTTAAACATATTTTAGTTGATTGATTTAGTCCTCCAAAGTAATTTTCATTCACTATTATTTAAAAATATTATTAAATAAGTAAATTATAAATTTATAATAAATTATTTTTTATTATTTAAAATAATAATAATAATAATATTCAACTGGGCAAGACTAGCATTGTTGCTGATCAACAACTTGATGCAGTTAGTATTCGGATGATACCATTACATGTTGGCCAGACCCGCAAGGTACATTTACAGTAAAGTCGACTTATAAAACTGTTGTGAATAATTTAATTGATACAACTAACTTCCCATGTGGATGGTTATTAGTCTTTAGTTTGGATTTGGAGATACCCCAAATGATTAAAAATAATAATAAAAATAAAAAAAAATAAAAACTTTATTTGGAGAATCATTTATCAATTGTCTTACTTCGTGTCACGGGCGTGGATTGCCAAGAAAAGTGTATCTGATGTAATGTGGGTATGGAAAATTATTAACA
The DNA here is from genome assembly GCA_037974835.1 of Cicer judaicum. NCBI lineage: Eukaryota > Viridiplantae > Streptophyta > Magnoliopsida > Fabales > Fabaceae > Cicer > Cicer judaicum. The sequence goes on from JBBPBS010000007.1 coordinate 13,125,500, forward strand.
TGTGATGATTAGTTGTCCCCGTTCAAGTGATGAATGACAGCATTTTGAGTCTTATAGATGGGTTATTTGATTTGTTTTTCATTGTCACTAATAATTTATCAAAATTGCAGCACAACATATGGGATACAACCTTGTGGACCATTCAGAGGAGTTGCAATTTTCAGTTTTGGAACAACATCGATGAAACCTATGTGGTCATGTATATGTGTGACTTCCTTTTTACATTAGTGACAGCATGTCAATTTGTGCACAACAATGGTTAGACTCAATATGATATGCATCCTACTACTTTTCAGTTATCTGCCACAAGTCCTAAATCAACAAGTGCTCGTATATGGGATACATAATAGGAGTAAAATGTCCTACCATCCGCTTAACATGCCATGCATTGATGTTCCCTTCCTTCAACAACACTTTAGTCGTATAGATGTTCCTCGAAGTAAAACTCGAATTTCCTCCAAATTTGCATAAAGTCCCCACGTGAGTAATATTTAACTTTCAAATTTTGGGATACCAATGATTCAAAAGTGGTTCCCACTCACCATGCTTGCTTAGTCAACATAGCCAAATTAAAAGCACACTTTTTTGGTTAGTAGATCCAAATGAAAAGCATACAAATTTTAAAAACTCATACCTCATAGGTCATTCACCATAGACATTTTGTCTCAACATATATAATTTATCTATATCTCTATTGACATATCCCTATATCACCATCAACCAAGTAAGGCAGCATAAAAATATATTCATCGTGTAGTTAAGAAAAGCTTGCAATACAAAGTTGATTAAAACGAGAGAGCATTCCCTCTCTAAGAGTTGATCTTGTGTCATATACGATATTTGATAAATTAAATGCTTCTTGTTCCGAACTATCATGGACCCAACATCGTACAAGAAAATATGTCCGAGTTTGATTCTTGACATTTATTTTTCATTTTTATATTATTTCCGATTATTATATCACTCGTAAAAAAATATATACTATTTCATATGCCTTTGGACTGTACCTGACACTAAGCGGTCTTGGTCACGTGATCAATTCAAGAGCGGAGAAAGTTTTTTTCTTTTTTTACAGGATAGGGAAAAAGTTTGTAATTTACCTTTTCAATAATTCAATTGAGAATGCTAAAAAAATGCAATCAAACAAAGCATAACTGTTTTAAGCAGAGTGGTTTGACTCAAATTCTTAATAAGATGTTAGTTCGTTTGAAAGAATTTAAATTCTTTTTCAAATAATTTTTATCTATAATTTATTTATCTTCACCCAATTTCGAATTACTAATTTTTTTTTCCATATTCATGATTAAAACCATAAAAGTATAAGTGTTTCCAAATATAAATTATTAAATGAATTTGTATGATGTGTGAATCGTTAACAACTTGTTTGATATAAATTAGTACTAAGATTATTTTAATATATCTTTTAAGAAAACGTTTAAAATAATTGAAGAAAAAGCTAACTCCAAAAATACTTCGTTTTAAGCTTGCAAAATTATGGAGGACCCGCTGGTTTCGTCAACATGCATCCACGTATAGACTTTTCAATTAAGGGTTGACTGAATAATTAAGTTCAATCAAAATATGAAATAAATATATTTACTTTGACCGATTCACTTTGAAGACCTGATAATTCTGTTGCATACTTTTTATTTTCTCCTTTGACCTTTCAATTCAATTCTTACATAAGAGCAGGTCTCACTTGTGTCTTATTCTTATTATTTTATTTTATTCAATTTCCTGATTTCTTTAAATTAATATTTACATTTCAAAAAATAAGAAGTATACTGTACATTAAACAAAGTTATTCAAAGAAATATAACATACAAATTTATGAAATTTTTCATGCATATCCAGTGATTAAATTTCTCGAATCGATCCATACTCTGTGCAATATTAATAATAATAATAATAATAATGACTTAGGCTTAAATATATTATAAATTTTTATTATCTCTAATCTATATTATAAGAAATATTTTAGTGGATTTTTTTATTTTTATCACTCTATATGTCTTACAATGAGTGTCATTTCTACACATTTTAAACCTATTAAATATTAAAAATGATAATAAATAAGAAGATAGAGAATATTAAGAATATTATGATATTTTTACGTGGAAAGACGACCCAGATGGGTGGTATTGGCGCCTTGAACAAACTGGTGTGTTTCCAATAAAAATACATACTATATTTTGAACAAGTCACTAACTTTGTAAGTTGAGTTTTTTGTTTGGGTATTAAAAAATAGAATTTGTATGGAGGACAATTGACAATTCGTAAAATAATAAACTGAAACAGTATTTTGTGTTTTAGGGTGTGGAAGTGAAAAAACTTTGCAACATATCTTTTTTGATTATTCATCTTTTGATAAGGTAAGAAGTGCAATATTAAGTAGTCGGAGATGGTTAGTGCATTTTATTAAAGATATTTAATTTTTTTTTATATTACAGTGGTTGGAGATGGTTAGTGCATTTTATTAAAGATATATAATTTTTTTTTAGGGATCGTTCTAATTTTAAAAAATAGATTTCGAATATAAATATTAAAAATTTAAAAATAATAATTCTTTATTTAAACTGTAAATAATATCATTAACATTAAAAATTTGTTTTTTTTTTTCCAAAAAATAGTCCTTTTTTTTCTAAAATCTAATTTTATAATTTTTTTTTCTTTATATTTTTTGCGGCTATATAGTACTGATAAAAAAATATAGATTTTGTGGTGTTGGTTTGCCAGCATATGCTAAAGATCGGTCATGTACTTCGTCATTGTGTCCTTAACCACTTAAAACAATTTTGTGGCTTATATTTGTTTAATAAGTTTCACGAATAATTCGTATTATTTGATTTACTTGCATCTAGACTACTTGAAAATAATTGAATTGTTGAATCTTTAATCAAAATGATATCTTTTTGGATCATCTTATTGATGAAATTAAATTGCAATCTTATCGGTGCTAACAGGATTTGTAGTTGAGATTAACCAATGATAGGTAAATCCTCTAAATTATACTGGGTTTTAGTAACACTCATTGAGGGTATTTTTTTTAAATAACCCTTTTTGAAAAAAAAAATATTCTCTTTTAAAAAAAAAATATCAAAATATTTCCTTTTGTAAAAATAAAATTATTTTAAATGCGATTTGTAACCAAAAAAGAGACATTTTAATATTTAAATTTTAAAAGAGTGTATTTTAATAATTTTTTTCAAAAGATAGTTATTCAAAAAAAAACACACTCATTGATTTTCATGGATTTTTTTCTCTAAATTGAGAGATTTTTTTTATCATTGATTCCTTTTGTTTCGTTGTGCAGTAGAATTTGTTTTAAATTATCATTTGATTGATTATATTTATTGTATTTGTTGGGCGTCTATTTTGGAAGTTTTGTATTTGAATAGTCGGTAATTGATTTTTTTTTTCTTTTTTTTATAAAATAGTTAATGTGTTTTTCATTATTACAAAGTATAATATAATATTTTATAAATAATTTATATA
>JBBPBS010000007.1:13129320-13145277 GCA_037974835.1 Cicer judaicum
AATAAAAACATTTATACAGACTAACCTTGATAAAATAGTAATTTAAATATTAAGAATATTTTTACTTTATAATTTTTTTACAGGATCTTTATTTTACAAACTTAAATATACAGTATAATTTGTTGCATTTAAAGTTTTTTTCTCCTTGATTAAGATAAATTCATGCATGCCTTTTCGATTTAAATATTTTTTGTACTAATTAAGCCTACAATATTGTAATGGATGACATTTATTTTATGAGTATTGTCCAATTTCAACATACACTTTTTTGTTTATTCGTATTTTCGTTCTTGATTTTATACTCACAGTTTAAAACAAAAATTGAGTTATTATTTTGATTGAATTTTTATTTTCCATCTCTTCCAAATAACAACTATTAAATCATGGGAAAATGTTGATAAGTACCTCAAATTTGGGGCATTTATTAATATATTAAAAAGGAAAATAAATTTTTGAAAGTTGTTTCATTTAGTATTTTGAAATTCAGAAAAGTTGTTATATTTATTTAATTTTTTTTTTAATTCTTTAACCAGTGTACTTACACATTTGTTACCATCACCCTAAATGATTTTTATTTGTTATGATGTGACATGGTATAAGATTATAAGCAACTAAAAATGTCATGGGACCATGAACCCTACGGGCCACAGCAGTAGAGCCATTGACAAATTTAATACAATCACGATACCTTGTTAAAATTACAATATAAAGTTTTTAACAAAATTATAGCGAGACTTTAATTTCATAAATTATTGTGGTTCTCAACATATACTTAAGGAGTATCGAGATTATACATATATTAACGCGCGTCATTAAATTCGTTAGTGAAACTTTACCTTGCCAGCTTCCAAAGTGATAATCATTTAAAAGTGATTTCGTAGTATTTCAAATACATTATTAATAATATTTTAGTTTAAATATTACTTTAATCCCTTTAAATGTTTTTTTTTGTATTTATAATTTTTTTTTTAATTTATTATTTCTAAAATCACATTCAATTGACTTTGATCCACAATATCAAATAAATGAATGTTAAAAAAAAATGTCAAATAACTATGACATGTGTCTTTATAAATATAAATCAACATCATCTTTTATAACATATTAATAATTAAAATATTTTATATTATTAATTATTAAATTTATTTATTATTATACAATTAGGGTTATTTGATTATAAAAATTATGAAAATAACTTAATAGAAGGATTTAAGGGTTCTTGAAAAATCATTTTTTTATCTATTTAAATCATAGAGCTCTCATCTTCTTTATCATATCCATACTTTCATTTTCTTGCCACAAACACACAATTGACTTTAAAAATATAATTTTTATAATTAAAGTCTTACATTTTTTTTTAATAGATGAATGTTCTTAGTATCAACATTCCACATATGTAACTCTCAAACTCATTTTTACCAATCAATCCAACAATATCATTTATGTTTTTCTCATATTACATTCATGTGATAACGAAATTAAAGTAGAGAAAAACATTAATAAATAGGATAAAAAAGAGAAATGTTTCATAATTAATAACAGAAAAAATTTATTTATGTTAATTTATATTATTTTTTTTATAAAATAATACTAACTATTATATCCTAAATAAATAATTTTATTAATTAATAATATAAAATATTTTAATTTTTAATATATTATAAAAGATAAAGTGTTAGTATACATTTATAAGACTCCGTGTCACGACTGATTGTTATATATTTTCTTGCAATATTGATTCGACGTTATGAATTAAAGTCGACTCTATATGATCCTTTTTGATTTCTATTGAATCGAGAAATAGATTTATTTTCTTGTCTATTTTTTTTTTATTGTCTATAATTTTAAAGGAATTAAATCTAAATAAAAAATTTATAAAAATTAAAATAAAAAATAATATATTTATATAATTAATAACATATTTAAACTTAATATTTCTTATTTAAATGTTTCATGCATTTATTAATTGGACGACAGTACATAGTCACCATCAAGCTAAAAATCAAAATCATTAGTGTAAAAAACTCAAATTAAAAACATTGAAGAGGGAACTTTGTATTTAATAGCTTCTAGTTTTTGTATGGATACAAACGAAATAACGTGTTTAATTGAATATTGGTTTCTTTAATCAACAAATACTTTTGAAGAAAAGAAAAACAAAAAGATCAATGATTAGGAAACGAAAAAATAACTGAATTATTTTAAATAATTATATAAATGATTATTGAAAAGGCTGACTGGACTAAAAGTAAAAAACACAAGTGATTGAGGAGTTATTAGTGTAATATGAATGGTTAAATATGTCAATTATAATCTAACGAATACCATAACAAAATGATAATTAAAGATAAAGTTACACTAAAATGTCAAACAAAACAATGTTGGACAAGTAGGACTAGCAAAACAATGTTACACTGATACAATAAAATCAAAAACAAAACACAATCAAATCTATAAGAAAACTTCTTAGTAAAAATAAAAGAAAAAAATATTAAAAATTATAATTTCAAACTAAAATTGGCTACAAGGGATAGATGAAAAAGAAGTAAAAGAAAAACTAGAACCGGGGAGAAGTGATCGTGTTAATATAATTCGTTAATTTTAAAGGAGTTTCATAATATTGGTTATATTATTTTTTAATCATTAAAATAAACTAATTGATATATTATTAGTATAAAATATTTTATTTAATAATTTAATAAAAGTTATATATTTTACGGATCCTATCGTAAAAAGTATAATTTATTAAATGATAATGTGAAAACATTTTATAATAGTGCACGTTTCTTTTTCTCCTTTAAAATCCTAATTATGTGTCAAGTGTGTTATTAATTAATCTTATGTCCGATTGAGCGTTGGTTGTGGTTAACACGTATACAAAAAGAAATGCACACAAGCATAACACGTGTTCGCATATCTACCGCTATTTTTGCAATGAAACGGAACAAGCCAGCGAGGCAGTAGTACTGCCAAACAATAAGAAACAGACGACACGGAAGCGCGAGCCACGTGGGCAAATATTTAAGTCTCTGTTGCATAAATCATCATTAATAAATGAGCAATAAAAAAAAGTGGTGTCAAGTTGGGCTTCGACGCGAAACTAATGAACTAGCCACCAATACTGGTTTCCTCCCTTTTCATCTTTTTGATCGTTGTATATTTTTAACTTGAAATAAAATATTTATGATAAATTATTAGTTTGAGATGACTGTTTACATTATTTTTATTTTCTTTGATTTGAAATAATAAATTATATTTCAATTTTTTTTTGTGTATTTTTTGCGGTTTCACTGTCCCAATGTTGCATTATATTTTTACATTCTGTTGTAGTATTTTATTTTTTTATTTTGTTTGTGGTATTTTTTAATTTATATTAATATGTTAGTTTTAATCAAATACAAATTTAATTAATAAATTTATTATTTTTAATTTTAATAAATTTGAATTATAATATTTTTAATCAATGTGATTTTTATCAATTTAAATTAATAGATATCCTATTTTAATAAATAGAAAGTTGTGCTCCAGTGTTAAGGAATTCACACATAGAAATTACTCCTTCTAGTCATCATTATAAAAACAAATTACTTTTACGAATATTAAAAAATATAGTTAAGTATAATTAATTTTATAGATTTCATATAAAACATAGGTTAAATTGTTTTTTTTTTAATTTCCAAAACATAACTATAAACATTAAATAAATGGTGTATTGATAATAATAATATTATATAATTTAAAAATAGTTAACTTTTACTTATAATATTGATCAATATTTATTATTATTTTTTTATTTATAATAGATACCAATAATTTTAATATTTAAAAAAAAAATTAAATGTACATCTTTTATATTTAGCACATTAACGTATTACAAAAAGTTGTACAATTAAAATTGAGTTTAGTTAACAATGCTCTCTTTTTAACATTAAATCTTGTTATTAAGTAAATTAATTAATTTTACTTATAAAGTGAATAGATGCATTCCACTCAATAAAAAAGTGGTTGTTTGCAATAGAGTGTTGCTAGCAATATTTAATAAAATTTAATATTAATTCATCGATAAATATGCGCCAATTTTGTAAAATTTTAAAATAATAAATCAATAAATTGTAATAATGGAAGTATAACAATCACGGTAATAGTTGTAGTCACGATTTTATTAAGAATTTCTCAAATTTAATTATTTTAAGTGTTGTATAACGCATTGTAGTTGTTGTAATGTGAATTAATCATAATTTTGCATAAATTATGACAAATACTTCAATAGTGCGAAGAAAATCCATATTTTAATAAATTATAAATAATTTTATTTATTTTAATTTAGTTTATAATGATTTTTAGTTTGCTTTAATTTAGAATTGTAATAGTTTAATTTAGATTTAGTTGATGTCAATGAAATATATTTTGATTCCTTATATTTGGTTTTATTCTTGAAAATATGTTGGAAGCTCAATAGGAGTCCAAATAATAGTTCCACTTGTGACTCATGTAGATTTTGGGGTTCTATGTTTTAAGTAGGGTTTGTAACCTCATTTGAGAAAAATAAGTTTTTGAAATAAATTATAATTTATCTCATAAAAATGTTGAGTGACTTGTGTTTTCTCTTTGAGATATTGGATTTGAATTTATTTGAATCTTATAAATGACTTTTTTACTTTTGCGACAATTTTTCGTTGATTTATCAATTTTATAGGTTGCAACGTCTTCCTTCTCCGTCTTCTCAGCCTAATTCATGTTTATTTCATTCTTTTCCTTTTTCATTTTTCTACTGTGTCAAAAAAAATTATTTGGTTATATCTTCAAACTCATGTGGAAAAACTCAAATTAGGTTTTTGCACATAAAATTGAAGATTTATCCAAGTGATTTCTTGAAATAGACTAACAAAATAAAACGAAAAAGAAACAAAAATGACATGGATTAGGTTGAGAAGACGAAAAAGAAAGACGTTATGGTTTATAAGATTGATAAGCCAACGAGAAATTGTCGCAATAATAAAAAAGTAATTGATAAAATTCAAATAAGTTTTCAATATAAGAACTAAAAAAGAAGACATAAATGACTCAACAATATCATGAGATAAATTATATTTCATCTCAAAAACTTATTTTTTTCAAACGAAGGAAGTAAAATATGTTTACTTACGTATAAATCAAAATAAAATAAATTAAACTAAAACTATTACAATTATAAATTAAAGAAAACTAAAAATTATTATAAGTCAAATTAAAATAAATAAAATTAATCATAGTTTATTAAAACATAAATTACCTTTGTACTTTTGAGATCTTTAGTAAACTATATTAAAATTATTTGTATAATAGTTTAAGCTATAATATTAGTTGAGATCCTTAGTAAACTATATTAAAATTATCAGTATAATAGTTTAACCTATAATATTAGTTGAGATATGAAATAATATTGAAACCCAAGAATAAGGTATGATAATATTTAGATCTATTTTACAAATGTGTTTATTATTCATGGAAAATGAAAAATCAGGATTCTTAATTTTTGTTAATAAACAACATTTTTTCGCGACCATTCAACGGGTTTTCCATGCTTCTTTTCACTTCATTATAGTAGAGCATAACGATATTGGTTGCTACCTTTACTTTTTTGCCGCAACAGTTTTCTCAGTTGCCGGTTGCTTTTAAAACATTGATTGCAGTATATACAATTGTAAGAAATTGAGAAAATAAATAAATAAAAAAACTAAAAATAAATAATAATTTGTCACATTAACAAATAATTATAAACATATTTAATTTAAAAACTCAACAATATGATATCTTAAAAAATTATAATTGAATAAGTGTAAAACTATTTTAAAACATAAATACCTTAAAAGTTAAAACTAAATAAATAATGTCAAAACAAAATAAAGTACACTCATGTGATAAATTACTTTTTTTATATGAAAAGTTATTTAAAATTAGTTAATATGATAACTTTAATAGTTCTTTTAATTATTTTGTTATTAATAATAAAACGAGGGATATTAAATTTGTAAGAGATTGCATGTTCTATTTTCGCTGTCACCATTAAAAAGAAATGTAATTGTGTGCATGATGCACCATTGTCACACATTAATTAATTGTTTATTTAAAAAAAATTAATGTTGATAAATAAATAAACAAGAAAAGGTAAGCGTGTTAACCATGGTTAAGGGGAGGAGTGATGTAGTAGTTGGTGAATTTGACCGGTCTGGGTTGGTAGGCGTTAGTATTTTGGTTAAGTAAATGAAGGAAGCAATAGAATTGCATTGTCAATAGTATAATTGTTTCATTTCCCTCGCAACAATAATATAACCCTCTCTCCCGTTCCTTCTTCACAATCACACAACACAACACAACTAACTCTCTCTCCCTCTCTCTCTCTCTCTCTGCTCCCATCTACTTCACACCTACCAGCCTTGCAAGTTGCAACTCCCGAGACGAGAGAGAAAAACTCTTTCTTCAATTCAATTTATTCATTTTTTTCTTCGATCACCGACTCAACAATGCAAGATTCTAGCTCAATGAAATTCTCACCGTTGGATCTGATGTCTGCCATTATCAAAGGCAAGTTAGACCCATCCAACGTCTCATCTCAGGTCTCTGCTTCCCTAATGCTCGAAAACCGCGAATTCGTTATGCTCTTGACAACTTCCGTTGCCGTTCTCATCGGTTGCGTCGTCGTTTTAATATGGCGCAGATCCAACGCTCAAAAATCAAAGCCAATTGAAGTTCCTAAACGAATCATCGATAAACTTCCTGAACTTGATGTTGACGACGGTACCAAAAAGGTTACCGTCTTATTTGGTACTCAAACCGGTACCGCTGAAGGTTTCGCTAAGGTAATTAGTTAACTACACTAATTAATTATACAATAAAAGTAATCATAGTAATCGTCTGTGTTTTTATTTGATCATTTTAATTTAATTTAATCTCGCGTTCTTAACTCAACAGGCGATAGCGGAAGAGGCAAAAGCGCGTTACGACAAGGCTAAGTTTAGAGTAATTGATATGGTACTGTTACTGTAACTTGCTTTCTCAATGATTCTGATTGTACCTTTGATTCTATAGTGTCAAAAATTAACTTTATAAAATAATTTTTTTTAGTTAAATGTGCCTTTAAGGTAAAATATTTAGTATAAGTTGAAGTTTAAATTTACATTTAAGTTTTCAGAATCACTTTTGCTCTATTTTTTTACGTCGATTCTATCTATGCGTTTGGATTACAGGATGATTATGCGGCTGATGACGATGAGTACGAGGAGAAATTCAAAAAGGAGACGGTGACTATTTTCTTTTTAGCTACGTAAGTGTTTATTCGTACCTCTTTTTAAAATAGTTATATTCATCTTTTGTGTTTGTGCTGGTTTTGTTGATAATTGTAATCTATTGTGGGTGTGTGTAGATATGGCGATGGGGAGCCAACTGATAACGCGGCAAGGTTTTATAAATGGTTTACGGAGGTAAGTTTGACACATAAGACTTTTGTTGTTTTGATATTGAAAGTGAAATTATTAATATTGCTTTGTATCTTTATCGCATAATTGTGATTTCAGGGAAACGAGGGAGGTGAAGAATCGTTTAAGAATCTTCAATATGGTGTGTTTGGACTTGGGAACAGACAGTATGAGCATTTTAACAAGGTTTGCATCCCATTCCTTGTACATTATTGTGGTTTTCTAAGCTTCGACTCTATTATTGGTGTTGCTAGTTGCTGTGCTTTATCTCATGTCTATGTCATTACACACAGGTGGCAAAGGTGGTAGATGATATGCTTGCTGAGAAAGGTATATTCATCTTGATCACATTTGGTCCTTTTATGAATTTGATGCCAATTGGTAGACTTTAATTTAATATATAGGAACATAATTTGATATTTGGCTTGCTCTAATTAGCTGTTCTAAGACAAACTCTCACACACAAATCTTAATACAAACTCTCTCTCTCTCACACACACACACACACTCACGAGAAGGTTTGAATCTCGAAACGTATATCGGTTTTGCAGAAAAGATTGAAATGTGTTCGTTTTTACTTGCTAGTAACCCTCTCGGGATTCTACAGATTCTTGTACAACTAGAAAGCATTCTGAACGAAGGGGCATATATAAGTAGCAATTTCCCCCTTATATGAATTGAATTTCTGCTGGTTGTTATTTAATATGGTTCACATAAATCCCGGCGGCAAAAAAGTTCGTGCATTACAAAGCCTTAAAGCAACTGTTTTTTTTTAATCTTACCTGTGTTGATATATTCATATCATCAATCCAACATGGCCTATCTTCGGTTATTGCAGGTGGTAAGCGTCTTGTCCCAGTGGGTCTAGGAGATGATGATCAATGCATAGAAGATGACTTTACTGCATGGTATGAAATCATTTAAGTTGATTTGAATATGATCAGCACTTGGTTTTAATGCTGATGTTCAAGCTTTCTCCTTCCCTGTGACTTATATTTCAGGAAAGAAGAACTGTGGCCAGCCTTGGATCAATTGCTAAGAGATGGGGATGATACAACTGTGGCTACACCTTATACTGCTTCTGTTTTGGAGTATCGGGTTGTTATTCGTGATCCATTAGATGCAACTGTTGACGAAAAGAAGTGGCATAATGTAAATGGTCATGCTGTTGTGGACGCTCAGCATCCAGTCAGGTGCAGTACAGCAGTATATTATATTATTTGGCAACTAGTTATACCAAACTGTAATCTGATATGTATACTTACTACTCATGCAGGGGTAATGTGGCTGTGCGAAGGGAGCTTCACACTCCTGCATCAGATCGTTCTTGCACTCATTTAGAATTTGACATTTCAGGCACTGGAGTTGTGTAAGTATCTGCATGTGGGAATATAAATGTAGAACACAATTGTCTGTATAATGTTCTGGCATTTTACCAACTCTTACGCTCATTGTATTATTTCACAGATATGAAACAGGGGACCATGTTGGTGTTTACTGTGAGAATTTATCCGAAACTGTGGAAGAGGCAGAAAAGCTACTAGGTTTGTCACCTGACACCTATTTCTCCATCCATACTGACGACGAAGATGGGAAACCACTTAGTGGAGGCTCCTTACCACCTCCTTTCCCACCATGCACTTTAAGGACAGCACTTACTAGATATGCAGATGTTTTGAGTTCACCCAAAAAGGTGCTTCTTTTGAATTTTGCTGCACCCTTATCCCTTTATTTTGTTAATGTCATTTTATGTTAGCTATACTAATTATTTGAACGTATTTTCTAGTCTGCCTTGCTTGCCTTAGCTGCTCATGCATCTGATCCATCTGAAGCGGAAAGACTACGACATCTTGCCTCACCTGCTGGAAAGGTTGTAATATTTCTTATTATTTTATATACCATGAAAGGGTTAAATTAACTTTTTGTGCTTATTAATCTCATTTTTATATTGTTTTGGTCTGCCTTTCCAGGATGAATATGCAGAGTGGGTCATTGCCTCTCAAAGAAGTCTCCTTGAGGTCATGGCTGAATTTCCATCGGCCAAACCTCCAATTGGTATTTTTTTTGCAGCCGTTGCTCCTCGCCTGCAGCCAAGATACTATTCGATCTCATCATCTCCAAAGTTAGTTCTGTTTGCTACCCTTGCATAATTGTTGGTAATTCGGGATTGTGTGCTTGTAGAATTAGAGAGAAGTATAATTTGTGCACATCTATCATAAAATTTGCAATATCTGAGGTGTGCACACCAAATCCATGCCAATTACCAACATGTTTTTGGTCAACACATTTAACCCTCAATTTTCTTCAAGTCTGAGCATATTTTCAATGGCTTTAAAAGAGGAAATATGGCTTGGTGTTTTTGCCTTCTCGAGTCTTCATAGAAATATTTTATGTTGTGCTTACTGTTTGGTCGTTTGCTAAAATTATTTGCAGAATGGCTCCATCCAGAATTCATGTTACATGTGCCCTAGTGCATGATAAAATGCCCACTGGAAGGATTCATAGAGGAGTGTGTTCAACTTGGATGAAGGTACTAATTTTTACCTGTTTCCTAGATTGTGATCTTACTTAAATCATTTAAGACTGACTGGGTGTAATTGTATAAAACAATTAGCTTTAAGCACACATAAACTTGAATTTGTTAGTGGAAATGGTTGAATATTATTATTATCAGCCATTGATATCTGACCACTTTTGATGGCAATACTTCGTAATATTAGAGATCTATCGATTTCTGAGTTTTTTCAGAAAATAAAGTGCCTGTTTGTTCTTCCCTTTTAAATCATAACTAACCTTTTGTTTTGATGTTCAGAATTCTGCACCATTGGACAAAAGCCAGGACTGCAGTTGGGCTCCTATCTTTGTTAGGCAGTCCAATTTCAGACTCCCTGCTGATAATAAAGTGCCTATAATTATGATAGGTCCTGGCACTGGCTTGGCACCTTTCAGAGGTTTCTTGCAGGTTTGAATTAACAGACTTGATATTCAGTTTCCCAATTCTCTCTTCCATCTCACTATCTATATCCCAATTATTATACATGTTTCTATTTTCACTTCAGGAAAGATTAGCTCTGAAAGAAGAAGGAGCTGAACTGGGCCCTTCTGTTTTATTCTTTGGATGTAGGAACCGTCAAGTGGTAAGTTATCTATCCTTCATGCAGATTTATGATTTTAAGTGGCCAAGGCCGTGTGTGTGTGAGAGAGAGAGAAGGGTAATATATTTTATATTGGTTTATTAATTTTTAAATATTTTTTTTTATGAAAGGACTACATCTATGAAGACGAATTGAACCAATTCGTTAATGGTGGCGCACTTTCTGAGCTCATTGTTGCCTTCTCACGGGAGGGGCCTACAAAGGAATATGTCCAACATAAGATGATGGAGAAGGTGCCTACTTTTTCTCTAATACTTTTAACTATCAATTAACAATTTATGCCTTCTCTTATTTAACACTTTCCTTTGCACAGGCTTCAGATATTTGGAACATGATATCTCAGGAGGGAGCTTACATTTATGTGTGTGGTGATGCCAAGGGTATGGCTAGGGATGTACACCGCACTCTGCACACAATTTTACAAGAGCAGGTATATTTCTTGTATATAATAAAATATCTTGAAGTACCATATGTTGAAGGTAGGCGATTGTCAATTTACTGTCATGTATTATTAGCCGACCACAACTGTTTGTCATTGTGATATGTGGTTGTCATTACTTGTGTTATGTCTTATGTGAGGGCCTAAGCATCTTTCTATGTATAGTCTGTCATTACTTGTGAAGCACCGACACATGACACGCTAATACGTAGACATCAGTCATACTTTAAAAAAATGAAAGTGATTGAATGTAACCATACATGTGTCAGACACTGATATGTGTCTGATATCAAGCACACCTTTAATTTAAAGTGTTGGTGCTGCATTTGTTTTCATGTTGTGCTTACCTTCAAATATTCAATACCATTAATTGTCTTTTCTTTTAAGATCTATTGATTACTGGTAGGGTGGATTCTGAAATGTTTTCGATTTTATAGTTAACTTATGTAAGTTTATATGCTTGTGAATTGTAGGGTTCGCTGGACAGTTCTAAGGCTGAGAGCATGGTTAAGAACCTACAAATGAATGGCAGATATTTGCGTGATGTATGGTAATGATGACCCCGGAGTGTAACAAACGGGGTCGTGGGGTTATGATAAAGCGGCCATAAAGAGTAGTAGTGGATATATATAATATAAGCTATTGGAAGGGCCTTATTTGTCGCCTTACACTGATGCCCTCAAAAGAGGGATAAGGGGTTCCTTCTGCTTGTAACATTATGCCAATTCCTATGATTCTTTTTTACTATATTTTCAAATGTAGTCTTTTTTGTTCGTGTAACTTATACTTAGTTAATACATAGACTATGTATTTTAGCTTTCTTGTATTGTATGAACCTACAAAGAGGGTTCGGAGGCACAGACAATTCCTTGTATTGTATCAACCAATAAATAAAAAATTGTTTGGATAAAAATTTATACAATTTCTGCATGTATTTGATGTTAATCTTAGATTAAGATATCCCAACATGCAATATTCTTCTCCAATGAATGAAAACTGCTGTATCTGCTGCAATTTCCATTTCTCAGTAGTTATTACCGTTGCTTTAAGCTTATAAATATGAATTAGTAATTAAATGATAAGTTCTTTGCGTTTAATTCGATAGGCTGTTTATTTCGAATAATAAAAATGGAAATTGATTTATACTTTAGTCCTCTTGATATAAATTTTCAGAAGTACATCGTAAATAAAAATCCGATCAACCTTTCATTAATTTTTTATTCAAATGAGCGTGTTTATTAAGTTTTTTAAAATATAATTAAGAATCCTAAATTATCTAAAAATAAAATTAAGCAGGATTTTGTTTTTCTCTCTTTCATTTAGAGTGATATAGACTGATATTACTTTATTTAACTAGAACCATACCATTTTCAATCCGCTGCAGACATTTTATTTCATGTTACATTGCTTCAAAATCTGATAGAATTTATTTTTTCATATAAACGATAGTTTACATCTCTCAAAATTGAAATTTTGAAGTATGTTGTTTGGGTACTTAACCATAGGGTTAGGATTTGATGTGACTGTAATTACGAAAAAATATATACATAGAGAGATATATCATTTTAAATTGATTTCTATTATTTCACAATTTGCATTAAAGATGTTTTTTTTTCGACGGAGTGATAAATACTATCTAATTCATAAATAGTACACAATTGCGACTTTTCATATTAGAGCTCGAATAAAGATATTTATTTTATTAATATTAATATTTGTTAATTAAACCGAATGTTATAGATGTTTGAAAAATACTTTAATTTAAAATGAAACCTTACAATTTCATCAAACAAATTTTCATATATATTTGAAGGTATCGGCTTAGTGCGCTTAATCTTTCTTCGTAAAGAAATGAAGAAATCTTAAACGAGAATGAAGAGAGTAGTGGCTAATTAAAAAAGGTGTTATGATGGCAATAATTAATCAGTCAGGGGATGGCCGATGCAAGATAGCATTGTTAAGTAATCATATTTGGTTTGGTTCAACAAATTTATCAATTTCTTGAATTGTGATGAATGGATGATACGAAATGTGTAGTGAACAAAGTCAACCATATAGATAGAAAAATATCAGTCTGTGACAGTGATAGATACCGCTTCCGGACTGCAAGATCGGATTCGGTAACATGAATGATTACTTTAATTGAATTAACGATTTGTCTATGTTATTTGTTGGTCGGCTGGGACTTCAAAGCAACCACCACCTACCCCCTACAACTACAACCAATGCCTTCATTCATTTCACATAACTTTTTCTTTCCACACTAATATAAATTTTAATCATATTAAAAATATAAATATTTTATTAAAAAACATTATTTAAACTTTAAAAAATTAAAAATACAAATTACAAGATTAAATTTCTATATTTGATCACTCTGGATATGTGTTAACATTTTCTTTTTTTTATTCCATTTAAAGTAAATGTTGTGAATTTTCTTTAAATTAAAGGGAAATAAAAAAACTTATTAAAAATAATTAAATTTTGTTTCATCTATATTTGAACCTGAATTTATATTTATAATTAATTTATAATTAAATTAATTTTTTTAACCAAAATTTAAAATCTAAAACTTTAGTTTGAGTTGTCCAGTACTTAAGTTTGAGAATAGTGCCTAATAACAAACATCTTAAAATTTAATTAGTATAAATCTATAAGGTATTCAATTATTAGTGTTTAGTTTTAAATGGCCTAAAAATAAAGGCTATATTGGATATATAAAGGGAATGACCTATAAACCTAATGTCTCAAAGTTTTAGATTGAAATTTAGTGTTTAAGTGTTTTATGAATCCTAATTCAATGATTAAGTAAATTAAGTTTAATAGTCCATAAAAAAACTTAGATCAAATTTAGAAAATATATTAGATATACAAGAAAATATATTAGATATCCAAGGAGAATAATATTAAGTTACATTACCACACATAACTTATAAATTCAATGAATATTTTATTTTGCACTTTCACATTGAAAGCCGCAGAAGTTGCTGGAGGATTCATGAAGTATGAAAATACCAAGCGCATTATTGAAATTGATATATGCTACACCACGTATAGTGGAGTGCGTAACTACACATGCCAACAAGTCTCAGCCGCAGAAAAAATGTGACATTTTATTTTTTAAATAATATTATTTAGTTAGTTGTGTGATTTTTTATTAAGTACCTTTCATATCTGTATTATTTTATAGGTATTGATTTTTTAAATTCTTAATCAAATACACTATTAGATTTTTACTGAAGTTAAAACAATTAAATCGACCATGACTTTCGCATTGCAATATATTATTATTATTATTATTATTTTAATTTTAACTTCACATAATGCTTTTAGAGTGATGCCAACATTTATTGAAAAAGTAAAAAAAAAAACATTGTATTGAAAATCACATTTATTTATTTAACAAAAACATTAAAAAATGAATATAAATAAAAAAAATAGAATATAGTTTTATTAAGTTATATTTATTTACTATTAATATAGGTTACGGGGTAAATTTAAAATTCATTATAGTTATCATTTAAAAATTGAATCAACATGATTCGTAATTTGGTGCTATTATTTTAGATTGTTGTCTTGTTTATTATATCAACTTTACAGAGTTGTACTTATTAAAAGGTAAACTAATATGGGTCAACAATTAAATTGAAAACGTCCAATAGATTCATAAATAACTTTTACTTTTTGAAAAAAGAATATGAAATAGCTACTCACACAATGTTCGCACTCTTGTTAGTTGTTAGGGTGCCCATAGAACGATTTTGTTCTCTAAGTTTTGAGCCGCCAACTTGATTTTATCGCACCATTCATTATAGAAGAAATGCAATAAATCTTTACCGTAAAAAAAATAAGCGAGCAATGGTTTCAATAAAGAAAAAAACAAGCGAACAATTTGGCTCTGGGATATAATTCGTTAATAGTGATAGTTGCTAAATTATTGGATTTAATTAATTTAAAATAAAAATTTATATAAAAATAAATTTTAAGTTAAAATTAAATTTTATCAGTTAATAATTAAAATATTTTTAAAGTAGTAATTTAAATTTTATGAATTTAATATATTTTTTTTTATTTTTTTTTCAATTTTACTTATTTTAAATTATAAATAAATAAGTTAGTTACTATAAATTATATATTTTATAATTATATTATTTATAAATAATTTGAAATTATAATGAATGAAGTAATTATTAATCTTATATTTTATTTATTTATTTATCTAATTTATTAATTTAAAATTATAATAAATAAAATTTAAAAAGTAAAAATGATTTTAATTACTATGATAAAAATAAACAATAAAAAAATAATAAATTATAAACCCATAAAATATTTGTATTACCTTATTGAAAATCAACATTGTAAGCTAAAGCTTATAAAACCGTGACCAAATAACTCTTACTGTAAGCTAGTTTTTCTCCTTGCCAAACATAGCTTTTAATTTAAGTTTCTAATGCATTAAACTTATTATTAAAGTTTCACAAAAGAAAGTGATTGAACCACGTTAACTCGGATAAAAATCCAATTTAACTTGATTTTTATCCAATTTAAATTGATTGAATTCTATATTTATGATAATTTAGTTTACAATTTTAAAATGAAAAAAAGATAATTAGAATAATAAAAAAAATATTAAATGAAATTTTTATAATTATTAAATAAATAATTGACTTAAATATGCAATTAATCGTCATAAAATGTAATAAAAATTTAAATTTATTCCGTATAAAATAATTTTTTTAGATTAAATTCCTGCAAAATGTAGACAATTTCGTTTTAGTTCATGATGTTTTAGTTCACATCATTTTAACGGTTGAATAAATAATAATTTTAAATTTATTTCTTGAAAAATATAATAAATTTAGCTTTAGTTACAAAATAAATTATAATCATTACATGATTAAAGTTT
>JBBPBS010000007.1:13145287-13171629 GCA_037974835.1 Cicer judaicum
AGTATAAAAATAATAGTTTTAACTAATTAATTATTTTTCACTGGTTTATTTAGAAATTCATTTTCAAATAAAGAACATGAAAAAATTATAATTAGTGTATTATAATTGTTCTTATTTTTATATTAATAAATTAAAAAATACAAATTTTAACTACTTTTTTGCCGTCAAATTTTTGTTTGTGCATGGTTTTTATAATACATTTATAATTAGTATATTATAATAATTTTCATATTTATTTATAAGGCATAAAAACTAAATTTAGTTAATTAATTAAAGACAAATAGTTGTTTAGTATATAAATTGTACTTCCAACAAACAATAGGAAAATTATGTTAAATATTTTTCACAATCTAATATTTTGCGATATATTATTATTTTATAGGCACCATTACTCACGTGGTCCCTTAAATTAAATTTAGACAAGACTTTGGTCTTTTATCGTTTTTTTTTTAATTTAGTTATTTAATTTTATTACAAAAATTTGAAAATGTAAAAAATAAATTTATTTGTACATTTAAGTTATAAAATTGATAAAATTTACATTATTTTGAAGATTATAATTAATTTTATGAGTTTTATTTATAAAAAAAATAATAAAATTTAAAAACATAAAATATCAAATTATTTATTTAAAATTAAATAAAGGATTAAATAAATAAAATAAAATTAAATAAAATTAAATAAAAGTATTATGTGAAATTAAATTAAAGGATCACATGATCAAGTATACCTTTTTTATATATTTTAAATAAAAATGATAATAATTATAATACAATGTTTTATAAAAATCGTATACAGAAGTAAAATAAATTTTTATTTATTATGTAAGGACTACAATGAAATCTATTGCATTTTGCTTAAAACAATTTTTATTTTATTTTGTAGAGACTAAAATCAAATTTCTTAAATTTTACCGAGACTAAACATTAAATACCGAGACAAATATGTTTACATCATCTTTAATCCTAAATAAATTGCGTATATAAAAAAAAGGTTTATAATGTTTTATTTCCGAGTAAACAAGGAATTCTCAATGTTAAGCTATACTTATCACAAAGTTCTTCAGAATGTTAAAACTTTTTCAATGGTAAATTCAATATAAAATATTTAAATAAAGATTACTTTGTCACTTCATCTTTGACTAATTCTTTTATTATTTATTTAAATAGTTTAACTATTAAAAATCATATTGGATCCCAAAATTTTAATGAATATATTAATTTTTATTATAATTAATATTTATTTAAATATTTTAATTAATACTATTATATATTATTTTAATTTTAATTTAAAATACAATTGAACTTATATTTGTATATAAATAATAAAAATTAAATGTTAGATCCATGACATAAATAATTAAGAATAATAAATTTCAATTTTCTATTTGCTCCAAACAATTATTTTTTGAAATAATAAAATTAAAAAATATTGTTAATAGAAACTTAAAGATAAAAAATTGTGAAACAAAATTTAAGAGTAAAGAAAAATAAATATTCTTCATAAGAAAATAGATTTCATGTACAAAACACGCCGGCATACAAAGAGATTAAGTAACCCTTAGCATTGGAAGTTTTAATTGAGATATGAATCTATGTGCTACCAATGATTATAACAATATTGATTATCGTGATATCTAATATGGTCATATATATGTTATTAGCAAAAGTACTCATGAATCTTTTTCAAATTAAAAATAAAGAAATTGATATTGACTAATCACAAATTTAATTTTATCAATCTTAATTGTATCGGATCACAGTTACAAGTTGTTTTAAATTATGAAGATGAACTAAAAGTTAATATGAAAACCTCATGGTCTAAAACTTACATGGTTTAGGGTCTTTTTTAAAACCTCATGAAAAAAAACACATTTTTGAATACTAATTCTTAAAAATCCACATAAAACTATGTTACTTTAAAAGAGTCTAAACAACATCTGATTTCCGTTGAATCACGCCAACATCAAAGGAATCATTGATTCAAATCTCTACACATAACTACACAAAGATAGACGCCTGCATTTAGGGTGAAGTTACAAAAACAGTAAAAACAAATTGAGTTCTATTTATGCCCATAACAGTTAGCTGAATTTTTTCATTCTAGTCTTCTGCAGCATCTTCAATTTCTTCATCTTCTGGTACTCCACGAAGGTAGAGAACATTGTTGCATCTACAAATATAGAGAACGAGATAAGACCCGACTATCATATATGAGAAATGACACTCTTATGAGAAGTTAGAGACATAACTTAAATAAAAATACTGTTTTGTTCAAAGGAACAAAGACACAAGCACAATAGGATCAGAAAACGTAATGCATATATTATTTTGAATGTGACTGCTAGACATTTTGACTATGTTAAGAAATAAACACCACCAGATTGTCACACACTCACCCTTCAAGTAAAAATACATTTATTTAGGATAACAGTATGACGTAAATTTCACCATTGCTAAAAATATTTGGGTTTGAAATTTAGATAATAAACACAACCACAGTATAACTTATCACTTTATCGAACTCTTGCAGTTTGTTTTCATATCTAGGCTAACCATACCACTAAAATAAGCAAAAGAATTGTAGAAAGTGGTTTTAGAAATATCAATGCTGTCAATCGCAGACAATTATGGTTTGATTGAATCCTGCAACACTTCAGTGCTACAACACCGCTATAGCTACTATTAAACCACACTTTGTGTTTGAACTAAATTGTGTACTACAAAACAATGGTGACTTCGTTAAATTTCACTGCAGTATAGCTCTGGTCTCTATAACACCACTATAGCTGCTATTAGAAACAATTAGCATTCTAATTATAAACCACTTAGGTTTGGATCACTTTATTCAAATAAAAAATCAGCAGACTTCAAATATCTTACAGTGATTATTTATCAAATTCTAGATAAACAAAACTTAGTTGGCAATTTGTATATTACTTAAAAAACACAGTAAAAAGAAAAATCTAAATTAAAAATTCATCAGCGTGTACTGGAAAAAGACCTAAACCACTAGCAATAAAATAGTTGAGGAGATGCAAGTTACCGGATTAAAATCTCTCCTAAATTTCCAGTAAATGATCCCTCAATGTACTCTTCAGTGTTGGCCAGCTACACAGGTTCACAAATATTAAAAAACAGTTTTAACAACAAAGCAAAGAAGTACCAAACAAAAATCATCATAAAGAACACCCGTGAGAGTATCTGGAATTGTACCTGCAAGTTCATATACGAATCAACTGATACAAGATAACCTGGAAAAAAAAACACAAATTAATAACATAATAAAAAATAACAAACAGTTTATAATTCGCCATCAAATAAACACGGAAAAGAAACATGAAACTGTTATCAAACGAAATAAAATTTACAACATAATAAAGGACCTACCTTTGTACTCCATTCCCCATTTTAGTTTCACAATAACAGGCTTCCCAGTCAAATTGTTCAAAAAGGGCTTGGGATTAACAGGTATAGTCTGCAAAACATGAATTAGAAAATAAAATGCACGTTAAATCAATTTGCCAGAAATTTCCATAAAAATAATGCTTCAGAAAATTAGTTCAGATTCGTCCATCAACTGTAGCTTTAGGGCAATGCATTAAGGTATAACGATAATAAGATAATTGGATGCGTAGAAGATTATGGAAGAGAAAAGATACTCACGGCCATTGTGGAACGGAGACGTTGAAATTGTGAATGATTTCTTATCTGTCTCGAATTGAAAGTGGAAAAGTTAGGGTTTTGTTGCCGATGAAATTGTGATGGGCTTTTATTATTTTCGGGTAGCCCAATTAGCCCACATTAGGAAACTTGGCCCACTACTCGTTTAATCAGTCTTGTTTTTTGACGTGAATGTTTTAATGATATTTTCTTGGGGCTTCCTATCTACACTTCCCTAATTACTCCCACATACTCCTTCACCTTCTTGGTGTTCAATTTTAGTAAAACGAGTTTACAAATATGCACTCAGCCACACACTGGTTTTAGTAAAATTGATTTTGGTTGAAATCTAACTTGACGTGAAGTTATTCATTTATGTTTGAATTTTTTGGTAAAACTATTTGATTTCTTTTTTTGGAAAATTCTATTTGGTTAACTTTATTATAAAAAAGACGTTTTTTTTTTTGAATGTATACATTATTTATAAAATGATCTTTATGATTTATCGCTGTTAGAAAAAATTAAATTACCAACAGAAATTAAAATGAAATTGGTGTTCAACTTTATTTTCTCTAACATTTAGTGACTAAAGTAGAAAGAAGTATCAAATTTTTACTTCACCGATTCAACTTTTTCTAATTGTGTATGTAAACATTGTTTTGGTAAACAAAAAAATCAAAATTAAAATAATAAAATTCATTTAAGATCAACAATGTTTTAGCAATTACTAATGTTTAGTTTGTTCATGCTATTTTTTCATAACAAAAATTATTTAGGAGCTTTTGACTTGTTGTTATTTACCATTCTAAAAGAATTAAGAATATACATAAAAGAAATCTAGAAGATACTTAAAAGTTATTTGAAAATAGTTGTTGATGTAAGTTTTAAAAAAAATATCCTGGGAAATCAAATACAATATAAAATTTATTTTTCTTAAAAGCTTTTAATTTAAAATTTATTTTATAAAGTGATTTTTTTAAAAGCTTTTAATGTAAGTTTTAAAATTTATTTTATTATAAAGTGATTTTTTTAAAAAGAAATCTATTATAGTAAATATGTTCTAGACTAATGTAAGTGTAGTCATAAATATTCATTAATTTTCTTTGGATCCGACTTAAAAATAACGTGAAATTTTATAATGAAAAAGATAGTTTTTTTTTTTTTTACAACATAATGAAAAGATAGTTGGATCTCTACTTAAAGGTAGCAAACATAAGTTTGGGCTTTGAATCTAAATGAATAATTTGTATAATATACTTTAAATAAAATCTAAGATCCTAAATTTTTAAATGCAAATTCAATTTTTACGCACAGAAAACTGTTTATGACTGTTATGAATAAACTTAAATATTATATTAGATTTTCATATTAAGTTTTATTTATATTTAAATTTATAAACTTTGTTTGTAAGACAAAAAATACATTTTTTATAAATTATATTTAAGTCTTAATTCTAAGTAAGACATGACTTTTGAGTATGATTATAAATAATGAATAACGTAAAAAAAGCAAATCAAATAATGGATTGATATTTCAACGCTTTCATAATTAATTATTACACATAATGAGATCCTCACATAAGCCAGCGAATTTAATTTTTGAGAGGTTGTGTATGAACACTTACTTGCCTTTTACATAACCGAAACAATGTAGTGTCCCTAGAGAGACAGATGACACAAACTCCACACAGTGTCGAATCCCAAAGTGAGGAATTTATGATTCCAAGTTGCAAGCACAAGAGGTTGCTTGAGTTGTTGAAAAAGCCAATTGTCACCTGCACTTTGAAACTTGGGCTGCTTTTATGTTTTTGGAGTTGTGCTACTTCAATTGGAAGCCTTCTTCATTTAACTAACAACATTAAATACTATACACTTTTATCGTAAAAATATTTTATATTAACAATCAATCGCTTTGTTACAATATTGAAGAAACCCACACCACACTATGTGTGTATCGAAGTTTATTTTTATTTACTTTTTTCAATTTTCCTGTATATTATTATGATAAATGCTATCAAGTACTTTAAATAGTATTATTAAATAACTAATTATAGAAATTGTTGTAAGATGTGTTTTTGGATAGAATTATTGTAAATGACGTTCATAGTGGCTCTTTTTATGTAATCAAGTGAGATAAAAACTAATTTGAATAGTAAAGATGAATTTTTAGATGAGATTAACAAGAATAAATGCAATAAGAAATTATTACTACCATTTGTAAAAATATTTTTTCCAGAACGATGATCTTTCAATTTTTAATATATATTTTTTTTAATTGTATCATTTAATTAATATCAGTTGCATCATTTTTAATAGAACATTTCATTTATGTCATTGATAATACACAAATATATAATAAAAATAATTTAGCAAAAATAATTTTCTCTCTCTTTATTTTTTTTAATAATATTTATGAAATAATAAAATAACTCAAATATAGATGAAATGATAAGTCTCCTTTTGATTAATTTTGTCACACATCAATCTAAACGTTGTGTTATCCTCAATTTGATTGCTTTTTCAAGGGATTTGTGTCTCGCATATGCAACCAGCAATTTTTTTATTTTTTATGTTAAAAACACTACAATTGAAATATAAAGACGATTACATCAAATTATTTAACCATGATAAAAGCATTCTTGATGTATCTAAAGGATTTAGCTCTAAATAGGGATCACAACGGGTAGGGTTTGGGTAGAATACTATAGTACCCGTATTCAATATCCGTGTTCGTACCTTTACCCTCTATCTATACCCATTGTCCGTACCCATATCCATTACTCACACTTTAACTAAAGTAGATCGATAAATAAATATTATTTTGTGATTAAATTTAAAAATTATTCAAATATACAAAATTGAGTTGTCAAATAAATATATAATTATTATTTTATGTGACAACTCTATTTTATTAAATGTTATTATTATCTTCATTTTGTATTTGTTTTCTTTACTGAAGAAACTAATAACATATAATAAAACATTATTCTCAAATAAATAATAATTATATCTTTACTTGATAACTTTATATTATTAGATTTTATTATTATCTTTCTTTTGAAGTTATAATTCGCAATAAAGATGACCTTAAACTCCGAATCCTAAAGCCTAAATAATATACTTAAACTTTGAACCCTAAACTCTTAATATCAAATCCTGTACACTAACACACTAATTGTTATGAAGTAAAACTATAAAACAAAGATAGTAACAACATTTAAAAAAATAGAGTTGTCAAATAAAGTACTAATTACATAATTATTAGACAACACTATTTTACTAAATGTTATTATTATCTTCATATAGTAGTTAGAATTCGTAATGAAGATAACCCTAAATATTTAACGCCGAATCCTAAACCCTAAATATTAAACCATAAACTCTAAATCCTAAACCTAAACCGTAAACCGTAACCCCTAAACTCTTTACCCTGAATCTTGAACCCTAAACCCTAAACTCTAAACCCTTATCCCTAAACATGATTTCTTAACCCCTAAACATTACTTTTTAAATCCTAAACACCCTAACACACTAAACCTTAATAAAATAGAGTTGTCAAACAAAGATGTAATTATTACTTTATTTGACAACTATATTTTATTATAGTAAAATAAAAAGAGAGATTAAGTAACTATTAAGTTTGTTCTAGTAAAATAAAAATAATAATAGTAATACATAAAATAAATAAGGGGACCTTTATTAGTTTTCTTATTTTAGGGATGACAATGGGTAGGGTTTGGGTAAGGTATGAAGTTGCAACTCTTATGACAATATTATTTGAGATCAGTAAAAATAATTTATAAGAAGTTGCAAGTATAATTATAAAGACACGATTAATAAAATATAACTCTTAGTTATGAAGACACAATTATTTAACTATTCATCGTAAACAAATTCTTAAAAAGTTTGCAAATATTTATCTTTTGATTTGATTATAAATATTGTAATCGTCCAATGATATTAAAACATAAAGGAAAATAATTAATTAAACTAAATATTAATATAATAAATAAATAATATATTTATATAAGTGCGGGTGCGGGGTGGGTACTATAGTACCCGTACCCACACCCATACCCGTTTAATTTTGCGGGTAATTACCCGTCCCCGTGCCCATACCCGTTATGCGAGTTTTTACCCTATCAATTGTGGATTTTTTTTGCTGGTACCCACTGGATATGGGTCTAATTGCCATCCCTAGCTCTAAATAGTTAGGGACAACAAGTCAATTTATATATCCTAACATCCAACCGATCAACCGCTTCCTCTCTTGGTTACATATCTAGGTGGAATGGATGGATGAAGAATAAAAAACAGAGGTGAAGAGAAGCACTTAAAGGGGTTGAAAAAAAACCTCCACAAGGGAGGGAAACCCTAGTCGAAGGTAGTGTTTCGTGTTTTATTGTCGTTGTTTAATAAAGTGGTCTCTAATGTTTTAGTTGTACACTTTCTCTGGACTTAATTATAAATAAAAATACATAATTTTACTCTTATTAAAGATGATTTTTAAGTGTAATTAATTTTTATTTATTTAAAAAAAAATAGATTTATTAATATATCTCTAATTTTAATTATGAACTTCTTACAATATTGAGAATTTAATTTAACATTTTTAGAATAATAGCATTAAATATAGATAGATTAATTGATATTTATTTATATTTGAATCCAATAAATTTAAATAATTTGTGTCTTGTCTAAGAGGGAGTATACTAGGGATTAGGTGATGAAGTTTTTGGCGATTAAAATTTCCTTTTGCTAAGTGCTTTAGACGACTTAAAATATACTCCATCTATTATTTTTATATTATTATTCTTTTTAACTTTTTATACATATCAAAACAATCAATAAGATGTATTATTTTCTATGTTATTATTTAACTTTTTTTAATAATTTCTTTAATTATTTTTATATATATTTGTTAGACAAATTCATAATTAATATTATATTAAACACAACAAAAATCAAAATAAATAAATAAAAACTGTAAATTTGATAATTAATAAAAAAGAAAGGAGAAAGTACTTTTTATGTATATAAGAAGGAGGAAGTACTTACTAATTTAAAAAAATCGCACATCTTTTTTTACCAATGATTAAGGTCAACATAATCCAACTGTAGTATCTTGAAACTAGGTCCTGCCCACTTTGAATTGAAATAGTAATCCAATTGGTTATCAAATTCTATAATAATTGTTTTTTATTAAATATAATTTTGATTATTTATTTTTTATTTAATATTTTTTATTTTTTTAAAAATGATGTATTTTTGTCATTTTCATAATAATTAATTTAAATAATAGTATAGTTATTGTTATGCACTACTAAGATGAGATAAAATTTTGAATAAACTGTGTGTGCAATTTTAATAAGAATATGTGAAAATATAGTAGACTCTAATAAATGTCATTTGTTTTAAAAAATTTACATATACTCTAAATAGTGAAAAAATAAAAAAATTCAAGTACAAATTTATTATTAAGTTAAATTATTATTTTTTAAACGTTATAGTAGATATATATTAAAAATTGTTGGAAAGTATTTCAATGATTGAATACTACTGTAACTTTTTTGTGTGATTATAGCAATGATTAAAATGTGCTATTTATAAAAGATATAAGACTAAAATAAAAATAAATAAATAAAATATTAAATTAAAAAATAAAAAATAAAAAATGAATTAAGATAATTTATTAATTTGTGTATAAGAATCACGAAGAAAGTTTTTTATATATACAAAATAAATCACCAATATAAATTTTTTATAAAAATAAATAACCAATATTGTATACATCGAATTTATAGATATTTTGGTTTTATATTCTATTTTTGTTCAATTTATTTTATTCTAAATTAAAATCTTTAAAAGGTTGTAAGATGGAAATGCAACTATTTAGAAGGATTTATTTTTCTCTAAAAGAAAATTGTAACTCAGAGATCTAAACATCTATTATCTTTTATTTTATTTTTTATTTTTTACAACAAATAATTAATAATTAATTTAAAAAAGAAAACAATAAAAGTAATTAAAAAAACCATATGTTGCAATTTTTATTTGTTTTAGTACATTAACTTTGTATTTTTTCTATCAAATATATTTTGTGTGATTTTTTGTTTAATTAAATTAATCATTAATGATTTGTTATAAAAAAATAATAGTAAAAGACAATAGATAATAGTATTCCCAAAGTGCAACTTTTTATTGAAGAAACCAAATATTTTAATTGATTATATATCCGTCTTGCTACTTTGAGGATAAAAATAAAAAATTAGTATACATCGAAAAGATGGAGTAGAAAAGAAAAAGAAAAGCTATTCAACCTTTGCAATGACCCATTATGTTTGCAAATATGATCCAAAAACTTTAATTGACAGAGCAAGCAAATTAAACGCAATACTTTACTTGGGTTTCTAAATATTGCAAACCTTTCGGCGACAGCAGCGCGGTCGTCTACATTGCTCATGCACACTGCAATTTTCAAGATTGTTTCTAAACCTTTTTTTTATTGTCATCTCGTGTGCATATTTATGCTTGCTTTTTCTTGACGGATCAAATTCATTTTTTATGGCCATCCCCATGAAAATTGTACTACTGTAATTCATCTCGACAACAGGACCAACCATTAATTTAAATAAACTATTTATATTTTTATAACAAAAATTTAAGTAAATTAGTAAAACATATAGAGTAGAATCATACAGTACTTAAACACCATATAGTAGAATGAAAATAATTAAAAATATTTATCTATCATTTATTCATTGCATATGTTAAAAATAATGGTAAAACATATACAATGAATGAATGAAAATAATTTAAATAACATTTATAAATAAAGTAAAAGTACGATGAAAATAAAAATTGTTCATATCACACAGTTAGAATGATAAAAAGAATTAAACACCATAGAGTAGAATCATACAACAAAATCAATAACAAATAAATATAACAATTAAAATATAGTGAAACAAATCATTAAAAGAAAAATTGTGTGCGTCAAAAACTTCAACAAATGTATATACACATTCGCATATTATTATTATATGCAAGAAATACCATATCCCATAATTTATGCTTCTAGAAACATACAAATATACATTTTTCATCTATTTACAAAGTCTAAGCCACAACGTGATCATTAGCACCAAAACTAAATGCCCTCTATCGAAATTATCCTCCTTCATTTGTAGGGATCAAAGTTGCCCTAAGTAATGACAGAACATGAAATGCAATGAATTAATTAATATTTTATTAAATGGTATGTGTGAATAAAAATTTATTTTGATAATATAGATTATCCATCTACTTTAAAATGATTATCACAAATGACCATTTCACATATATTAAGAAAATATGAAAAATAAATAAAATAGATGATTTATCTTTATCAATTATTTATATATTTCTATCGTCATAAATGCAAAATAAATAATAATAATTTATAAGTGATATAGAGTATATTAATTAGACGATACAATTTGAAAAACAAAATTAAAACTACATAGGAAACTAAAAGTAACAATCTTTTTAGAATATTTTTTTACAAATGTGACATTTATTTTGTTATGCAGAGATTAACGTTAAACCTGCAATTTTGCATCAACCAGAAATTAACATGGAAGATGATATCCAAATGTAAGCATGAATCACAATCTCCATGGGTAACACACAACATTAAACGTTGAAGTTTGTGCTAACTCTAAATGCATGAATGAATGATCCACCAAATGTGTGCCTGAACCACAAGCTCCATTAATTAGTGTGTGAATTAATCAAACAATCTTGCATTAATTGTCTCGCATGAATTTAGATCAAACTTTACTCGACTATACATATTTTCAATGCATATATGTATAAATATATATATGCGGATCAATAAAAATAATATTATAAAATAATATTATAATAACCAATTAAAAATTATATTACTCAAAAGAATGCTTGTATTAATTGTCTTTCGTTAAAAAATAAATGTTAAATTACATTTGTCGTCCCTTAATTTAATTTCAGATAACGTTTTAGTTATTTTTTTTTTCTTCTGAGTTAGTCCTGTATTTTAATTTTAAGTGACAATTTGATATTTTATATTTTAAAATTTCAACAATGTTATCATTTTTTATACAAAAATTCAAAAAAATTACCAAATTTTTAACCAAAATCCATAAAATTAATAGCCATCTTTAATATAATGCAAATTTTATCAAATTCATAACTCAAATATCAAAATACGTAGTTAATTTTACATTAGTTTGTTTAAGTCCAATCACTTTATTTTGATAAAGAAATACTTAAATTTGCAAAGTTTTATACATACAAATTTGTTTAATTGATTTGAAATATATTGATGCTTGACCATTTTCTTCACGTTTTTATATCTTTTCGTTGTGTCAATATGTGTTATATTGTTTTATTTTTCATTTTGATGTGATATTATTTAGATTTTTTTTATATTTTTTATTCAATTCAAATTAATAGATTTACTTCATTATTATCGTCAATGACTAAATCATTGAACACTATATATCTAAAAGTATGTATTTTAAGCACTTTAATTTTTACATTTATATATATTTTGTTATTTTATACAACTGTTGCAAATTTATTCACAAATTCAACGTTTTAAATTTTAAGATTCTGAATTGACGTTACATTTTATGTATTCTATTTAATATATCCTATTGATTTGAATGAATTTGATTATTTAAAGAGTGAGATAGTTTGACAAAAGAAATTAAGTCAGGGGAGTAGAGTAAATTAAATGGTATTGAAAAAGAAAAGAAAAACTAATTAACGAACGAGTGGGATGGATTATAGACACCTATCTCACCACTCCCGACATTTGTGCTATCTCTCTCACTTTCTCACAACACGACTCTATGTACGTCTCAATTTTCAACAAATTAATTATATCCGTAACATTTTAAATTGTTTGATTTAAATTATTATTATTTTTTATTATTAGTTTTTGTTATATTTAATAATAAAATAAGTTTCATGTATTTAAACATATTTATTAAATTAAATGTAATTATTATATATAAGTCTTAATTTAATTGATAAATTTTCATAAATAAAATATTTGTTTTGAATTCGAACTTCATAGATGCATGAATTAATTATTGTAAAATTTATTATCTTTTATAAAATAAAAAAAATTAAATATAATTTATAAAAAAATTAATGAATTAAAATATAAGAAATATGAATATTTTAATGAAAAAAATTAATAATGTACTAGTATCATAAAATAATAAATAATTTGAGAAAAAAAATGAAACAAGATACTACAAGTGAACACTGTGATATTTTAAAGTTGGATGTACTGACAAATATTTTAAAAACACTTATTAAAAAATTAAAAACAATAACTTTGTTTTGAAAAGAGAAAATTTTGGACTCTTAAAATTTTAAATAGATAACTTCTAATACACTTTAAAAGAAAGCTTTATGTATTTGAATCACTACCTTAATATCACTTTGTTAACATTTCTCTTTAAAATTTTGTTGAGAGAATATCAAACATCCAATTATTAATTTAATGTTATATCATTTTCTTTTTATATTTAATAAAATTAAAATTTTGAGTTCATTTTATTTTTTGGTTACCGATGGAAAACAAAACTCTAAAGTATCCAAGAATTTAGCTTAATTACTTGACATACATGCATCATGAAAGATATATAGTGCCCCACGACACGAACAGGAACCCCACAAATGAACTCTTTTTAGTTTTGATCAGTTTAATTCACACATATATTCATTTCTTCTTCTTCTTTCATTAGCTTATTTAATTTTCACAACTACTCATCAATTAAAATATATAAATACGATGAACAGTTTTGACCCCCAAAGATGGAAACAAGATCATAGAAGACAAAAGATAATAGGTGCATCTTCATCTTTGAATGTCTATGTAAATACTAATAACAAGAAAACAAATATGGGAAAGTATAACAAAATTGAAGGGTTCCTTGGACTCGAAGATGAAGATCTTGTATCCGCAGTTGTTCCTGCCGTCACAGTTGTGTTAGAGGGCCGTGCGATTTGCCAACGCATTAGCCTTCATAATCATGGAAGCTACCGAAGTCTCGCCAAGTCTCTTCGGCAGATGTTTGTGGACGACGGCGACGACGAAGACGATGATCATCTCGATCTCTCTAATGCCATTCCTGGTCATCTTATTGCTTATGAAGACATGGAGAATGATCTTCTACTTGCTGGTGACCTTTCTTGGAAGTAAGGATATCTTCTTCAATTTTTTATACTCTTTCAAAATATTAAATCACTAAAACAAAATTAAATATCTTGTCAAAAAATATAAATTGCTGTCTAATTCTATCGTGATTTTTTTTCTTACTTTCTAAAATTTTCTCACTAATTTCAACTTTTTTTAGTAATTCGTAACAGAAATTTGATACGAGTTTCTTGTTTTTTGTCTTTGATTTTTCATCCTTAATTCAAAATTTGTTTAAGTTTTTATTAATTTGTTATAAGGATTCTGATGGTTATGTATTTGCATTTAAAAATTGATTAGAGATTTTGTACGCGTGGCAAAGAGAATTCGGATAGTTCCAGCGAAGGGGGAGTCGAGGAAATTAGGTACAGCAAGTACAAGAGAGGCATAAGCTAGCACCTGAAAGATGCACGGTTAATCATAATTTTTGGGTATGTTAATTTTAATTGTGCTTTTTGAGATTAAAGCACTTTAATAAAGTTAAAATAAATTTGACATTGGTTACAAAGTGCATTTTATACGATGGTCAGGAATGATCTATATTGAATGAGCTATGCAGTATTTCTTCCGTTAAATTTATAAAATAAAAGTGAGTTGAAGATTTTTGTTGATTAATTTTTATTTAATAATAAAAAGTGAGTGAATGTAAAGCAAGCAAGAAATGCTGGTTAATGTTAAGTAAGTTAATTAATAATAATCAAATTGAAAGTACATGTAGAGATGTGCTTCGGTATAAATTAAGGGCGCGTTTTTCCAATTTGCACATGGTTATTAATTTTTTTTTTTTTATTGTATCTTCCTTTTCAATTTCTCTCCACTCTATCTCGAATAATTCGTATATGGTGATATCAATTTAGATATATTATTTAAGAAATTACTTTCAAAAGAAATGTAGAGTTATAATTAGTTTTCTAGGTTTCTAGTAAAATAAGTTAAATTTACTAAATCGTATCTTTTATAAGTCAAACATTTAATTATCAATATTAAATGTTTTGAATTAAATGAATGGTGTATTGAAAATAATAATATGAAATTAATTAATTTTTATTTATAATAATAATAATAATAAAAAATATAATCTCTAATTTAAAATAATTAATATATATATATATATATATATATATATATTTGTGTGTAGACTCAACTAATTTGCTCAAATATCTCTCTTAATTTGATTTTCTCTCTTTATTAAAAAATAATCAAACGAGAACGTAAGAATTATTGCATTGCGTTTCATAATACTACTACTTATGTTAGAAATAAATTTGATACTTCAATTGAAGCGCGCTATTACATTTCAAAAGTGTCTTATTATCAGTTAATAGTCGAGATTGTTTTAGTATATAAATAATTTAAATCAAAGTTGATTTCATAAATACTGAACTCTAATACGAAATTAATTAAATATTACACTTATCATTGTATATTTTTTTGCACTCTGACCACATTGTTTTTTTAGATTTTTACTTTTGTATAAAATGTCCTATAGTATATTATTAGGATCTTAATTATGTGTTATTTTATTGTTGGAGTTGTACTTGCAAGCATGAGGCTAAGAATCTAAGACCTTCATTTCAAGCATTCATGCTAGAGTACCAAACGATAATGACTAAAAAAGTTTAAACCATTTCCCTTAATCATATCATTTGGTATAATTCAACAGCTTTTGATGGAAAGCTAGTTAATTAGCGAGGCAAGTACTAGTATACCATGACCTTAGCCCAATAGCATTTTGATGATTTGATTGATCAGTATTAGAGTTGTTTTTTCTTTTTTAATTGTGCTAAAAAAAGACTCAATTATAACAAAAAAAATTATAGTTGTTGATAAAAAAAAAATCAAGATTTCAATTTTAGTATATATAAAATAAAAATATAATTTTTAGTCGATACAAAATTATTATACATGTAATTTTATTTTTTAAAATTAGGTCAATGAATAATTTTGAATGAATTTTTAGAGACATTTATTTTTTTATAAAATGTTCGTCAATAAAAAAAAATTTAAAATTCAATATTAAGTTTATATTTTTGTTACTTTTATTTTGAATTTTTTAGATATAAAAAATTTATATTTAACTTATTTCAAATTAAAAAAATCTAATTTTATGGAAGAATTTTTTATAATGTTTTAAATTTATTTACAAAAATTTTAAAGTTAAAAGACAATTAAATATATTTTATTTCAGCATAGTTTTAAACTATTTATTGAATAATTTTATAAGAACTAAAACTATAGTATTTTTTATTTTATATGAACTAAAATGAAAATATGAAATTTTATAAAGATTCAATCAAAAATTTAAATATAAATGCTCTTCTCTGTTGATACACACATCGACATGCAATTTGGGTGATGCTAGCTAGCTAATTATGCCCATCGTGTTGCCCCCTCTAATAATTAAGTGGTGTTTGTTAGATTAATATAATGGTCCAATATGCATGTTGTCATTAAAGTAACAATCTGTTTTGAACTATCATAGATGTGTTCCCTTGCTAATTTGAGGGCACTCTATTAAGGATTTGACATTAATTTTTGCATTTATACAGAGTCCTCCACCCTACAGTATTATAGTAAGTTTTGGAGTAATTAGTAATCACATCTACTATCTATAGTGTCTCATAAGTTTTATCTTTTACAATCCGAATTATGAGCTTATTTATGTGTAAACTAGTATTTACTTGGTGACTAGTTTTAAAGTATATCACGTAAGAATTAATTAATTTATTTAATTAATTATATTGTGACTCATGTGAAATTATGTTATTTAATTAAATGAAAAAGTTCAAATTAAAAGATACAAGTAATTTGTTATAAACAATATTTTAAAAATCAATTCATACATTAGATCACTATATACATTGAGTCAATGGTTGAACCACATAGTTATTAATCGAATCAAGTAACTACATCAAAATAACTCAGATGATTTGATTGTATCATTCAATTTATATAATATATATGTTTTAATGTTAAATCGAACTAAGGATAAAAAATGTTCATGATATTTATAAAATATTTTAAGAAACACCAAATAAATTAACATAATTTCATTATCTCATTGTTCAAATTTAAATCCATTAAACAATTATAAATTACCTAACTAATTAATAACAAAATTCATATCAAATTTTACACTATTAATCACTTTGCTGGCTTTGAAAACCTAAACAGAACTAATACTCTTGACTTTTTATCTTATACGATCCATTCAATTAATCCAGATGAGAATGCTTCAGCTTCTTATTTATTGATGTCGGAAACAATTTTTAAAGAATACAAACTCAATAAATACTATAAGGGTAATTTTGGAGAAAACTAGTAAATTTTAATTAAGGAGAAAAAAGTGAGTTTTTTATTTATTTATAATTCAAGACGAATGAGTATTTGAGCATGTGTATTCTTTTCGAACAGTGGGTATGAGAAGCAAAACTATAGTACCCTTTTCAAACTGAACAACTATAGATCTTGTTAATCTTGTTCAATTTTTAATTTTGGAACTGGTTGCTTATGACAAAGTTTGAACCATCAATTTAAATTTCGAACCTTTAAATTGGCTTTAACGGCTCAACCTCCTAAATTTAAATTAATACATGGACCACAAAAAAAAAGATAAATATAGAGGACCACTTTAACAATTCCATTACATGGCGAAAACATTTTTTTCCTGTTGAAAAGTACACAAAGTGAACACTGAAGAATAAACCCACCAACTTGCTCGCTCATCTTGTTTGTAGCTAGCCGTTTAAGTGAAAACATCAAAATTCTTATTAGTTATAATTAAATATAAATACCATAAAATACCTCTTAAAAGTTGATGAAATAAATACTATAAAATAAATATCCGAGATAAGACGCCCGATCTAATAATATCAGTATTATCAGTTGTCCGATCTAATAATATCGATATTATCAGTTGACTTAAAACTTAAGAATTAAATGAATTGTTTTTAATAGAAGCAATTATTAAAAACTTGTAATGATATATTAAAGGTAAATACCACATGTAGTCCCTTAACTTAATTTCAGTTAACGTTTTAGTCCTTTATCTTTTTTTTTTCTCGATTAAGTTCTTTATTTTAATTTTAAGTAACAATTTAATCTTTTATGTTTTAAAATGTTAACAATGTTATCCTTCTTTTTAAAAAAATTCAAAAATTCATCAAAATTTTCAAACAAAACTCATAAATTTAGTTATATTCTTTAATATAAAATAAACTTTATCAAATTTGTAGCTCAAATCTTTAAATAAACATATATTTGTCATTTTTATTTGACGTTGTTAAAGATGGAAATATCAGTTTATTTAAAGATTTAAGTTATGAATTTGATGAAATTGCATTATATTGAGAATGACAATTAATTTTATGGGTTTTTGTTTAAATTTTTGATGAATTTTTTGAAATTTTGCAAAAAATAAAGATAACATTGTTGATATTTTAAAACATAAAACATTAAATTGTCACTTAAAATTAAAATAAATGACCAAATTGAAAAGAAAAAAAATAAAGAACTAAAACGTTAACTAAGTTAAGGGACTACAAGTGATATTTAACCTATATTAAAATATGTTGAATTAAAAACTTAGAAAATGTTAACCATGGTAGATGGTGCCAAAAAATAGATATTAGAGTTACTAAACTATTTTGTGGTCTTGACTTTGTCCTTTTAATGATGTGTATGAAAAATATTAATTGAGATTAGTACGTGTTTCTCTACGATTATGTTTGAGCGATACCTTAATTTTTTTTTTAAAAAAACAGTCAAAATGTTCATCAACTCACCAAGATCCTCCTCCAAACAGAGATGGTGTTCTAACACTTCTTTTCCAATTGTCTATTAATATTGAAAACATTTAAAAAGCCTGGAACAATTCATGTTCAATATTATTTATTTACTTATGTCTTGCCACTTTTTAAAACTTTACGAAATTAGGTATTCTATATTTTAAAATATCTGAGACATTAATTATATGTTGATTTTTTTTTTTCAACTTAAAAATTCCTGAAGACCAGATATTTTAAATTTTAAAAATTCAAAATATTAATGTTGTGTTCTGAATATTTTGGGTACTCATTTTTCTATTCCGAATAATTCCCAATGTTAGAGAAAAAAAATTCCATTTTTTTAAGTTTTTTTTTTTTTTTTTTTAAGTTAAGGGGATAAATGTGGAATTTAAGTAAATTATAGGGATATAGGACTAAGTATAGAAGTATCCTCCGTTTGTCTTTTGCTTTTTGAAGGTTTTATTACTTCAAGACCCATATTATGTTTTAAAAAAGGATATGTACGAATTTATAGAAAATAATTAATACACACAAAGGATTAGTAACGCAGATTTTGTAAATCATCCCCGGTTACATTGAATACATAGACCATGTCTCACACAATGGAGAATGATCAAAACAATCAGTGCATATATTTTCAAATTGGTTCCTACAACACAGTGAGCCATACCACAAATGTTAAAATTGATTTTAAAAAATGATTGTGTACACCCGATAAAGTGTATACACCTTATGAGATACATAAATAAAAAAAGTTGTGTAATAGATGTAATAAAGCATTATATCATCAAGCTGGAAATACTTATGATACAAAATATTTTTGTTATCCTCCAAATACTCGGAACACTCACAGATTCTACTAATATATAAATTATAAATCTCAGTTTTTGGTCGCTTATTACTAAGTCTATAACTTTTGAAATTAGCACAATCAATGCTTGTCAAATACCAAACCACAGAGTGAACCAACAAGGTTTTTAATTCAAAGCTCAACCAACTGGTCGAATCTTACAATGTAACATCTTGTGCAGTAAGAAATAATAAACATGGTGTCATATAAAAAATGTGTCAAACAATACGAGATACAACAAATTACGTTTCCTGCAATACGATAATATGTGTTAATATCTCCCACAATGTAAGGAAATGGAATAATTCCTCGCTTTTTCTACCCCCAATAAAATTAACAGTAATGTAGAACATGACGGTTTTATTGGTTGTTTGGGAGCACGACCAGAAGGAAACTACCGTGCAATTACTCAAAAGCTAGAATTTGTAGCTGTAGAAAATCATGGCCACAACACATGGGGACACAAGGAACCTCAAGGAAAAACATATCCAAACCTGCATTTGGAAACCCGCATTTAACTTCCATTATCTTCAAATGGAGGTAAACCCCATTCACTAGGGTTG
This sequence comes from Cicer judaicum, assembly GCA_037974835.1. Classification (NCBI taxonomy): domain Eukaryota; kingdom Viridiplantae; phylum Streptophyta; class Magnoliopsida; order Fabales; family Fabaceae; genus Cicer; species Cicer judaicum. Next base: position 13,165,383 of record JBBPBS010000007.1, read on the forward strand.
AAATCCAACAATGAGTTCAAAACTTGGTCGGCTGTATCATGATAAGATTTGTCCAGCCTTGGATCTGGAACCATAACAACTGACCTGCAAGACATGTTGTAACAAGCAAAAATCAACAAATTGAAAAACAAAATACTAATTCCAACTGCACAATGCATGTATCCATGTTTAATCTAAGAAACCAAAAAAAATTGGAATGAGTAAACATCATCACAATGGAGTGTTTAGTGTGTGTGTGTGTGTCTCTATATATATATAGGTAACAAACATTATTATATCAACAATTATCAATAATATATATGAGAGAGGGAAAAAGAACTAGAAGAGCCTAGTGAATGTAAACCATAGTATGTTATAAACATATATTAAGCAGCTAGTGTGTGACGGATAGATAGTTTTCTGATTCTATTAGTTCCTTAGTGGCGGTTAACAGTAGTTAGGTGCACTGCAGCTTGAATACAAACAGATGTTGTACAGTCATGAACTCGGTCGATTAGTTATCATTTTCTTTCTATCTTGTTTCATCATATATGTTTAGTTAAAAAAGACAAATTAGAAAATGTCATTGAGTGCTTCAAACAACTTACATCCCGGCATTCTTAGCTGCAAGAACTCCAGAGGGTGCATCTTCAAAAACAAGTATGTTACATGGATCTACTGGTCCACCCTATTGATCAACAATGAATGTGTCATTAACTAAAAACATCACTATGTATGATCACAAACTCAACAAAGTGGGCAATTGAACAATAATGATTAAAATGAACCCAACCTCAGAATTCAAATGAGTTGTGTTATTTTGATAGGAAATGTGACAACAGAATTTAGATGGTTAATGCAATTCAAATACAAGGCTAATTATGTTTATTAAATGATTAATGAATATAACAAGGTGTCGCAACTCATTAATCATCCATATAACACAATTAACCACGATGTCGAATGTAAATAACCACAATCTAAAAGTGTATAATTGAACAAAAAATTTGGTTAATAGATATATCATGTATATTTGAAACTAGATCACCATGTATATTTGAACATGATTTAGATGGTTATAATGAATATCATGCATATCTAAACACTAGAAATATAGTTAATTACGTTAAGTGAATGGTTAATGAGTTGTGACACCTTATTGTATTCATTAATAATTATTCAGTGAGCGTAATCAACCACACATTTGAACGTAGTTACCCATCCAAATTGTTGTCGACTTTTGTTGTCAAATGCGTGTGTCATTTCTCAATTCAAATCAGGAAAAGAAAAGGCATATGTGATCCTTGCAGACAGATTTGTCATCAAGTGTACAAAATTCATTAATTGGCATACCTCAAATCTCTTGGCTGCGGCAAGAAATACATCTGGTGATGGTTTGCCTTTTTTAACTTCAGGGTCATCACCAAGAACAACATGATGCATCAGAGAAAACATTTCACCATGTCTTTGCGTTTTCAATTCAAAATGTCGCTTGTGAGAACTGTGGAGCAAATTGGCAAAACAACTTTTTTATAGAAAGTCCTTCAAGATAGATGCATTACATGAAATAAATCTCTTTTCTTTAACCCAAAATAAAGTAAAAGACAAAAAATTAACACGAGATGGATCAAATATACCCAGTTGCCAAGGCAATCGGAACTCCTTTTGCATGCAAATGCTCGAGTAAACGACTAACACCTATGATAAATGTAAAAAGCCAAAAGAATGTCAATATATAAAAAATGGTAGTCTGTGTCCTACACATTACTGCAGTGTCTAGGACATAGAACAGTTATACTCAAATACTTGCATATTAAATTAGCAATCCAGTCTTTTCAGGTCGACAAGCTAATTATATATACCCTATAGATCTTGAACATCTGTCACAAAGTTAAATATTCAAGCTTTCATCATAAATTAACTGGTTTTGATAACAGAAACTATTCAACATCCTTGATGTTACGATTCCTAAGTTTGAGTCTGCAATATCTGAGTACAGTTCAATTTATATAGAATATGAGCAACATGTATAGTGGAAAAAAGATACCAAAGAGAACCTAGACCTTGCAAGAAGATTTAATCATGAGTTGTTGGCAGATTTATTTTTATACGTGCAAACATGCATGTACAGTTCCCCATTGAAAATTGCAGATTATGTGGAAAATATATTTCAATGCAAAACATTTTGAGGTGCGGCAGTATAATTTCTGAGGTTCCACAAATATCATGATGCTGAGCATGTGACAACGTGATTTCTTCTCAATCCAAGTAGGTCGGTATTGAGATGAATCTTTCCAAGTTTTCACCAGGTGCAGCAAAAGAAGAATTTGAGATGCCTAGTGTATTGTTTCACAGTTGCTTAAATCTTAGCCAAAAATATTTAAATTTAAAAAGTATGCAAAAACTAAGCAAAGAATTATGACAAGTCAAATTGTTCAACTCTACAAGGTGAAGATCAATTAAAGATCTTTATCCAACAGCCTAATTGAGGAGGGAATCACTGACTGAAGAAACACATGTAATTAACGAAACTGAGAGGAAAAAAACACAACAAAAAAAACCAAATGGGAATCTTTACAAAAACTCCAAAAAAAGTAACAACTGGGAAAAAGGGTGGGGAATCAAGGTACGATGAAGTTTCAGTCTTTCAGAAAAGCATAGAAATCCATATAAGTTGGGAAAATAATATATAAACGTAAAACTGTGTAACAAATCAGAAGTGAAGACAAAAATGAGAATGAACAACTATTAGCAGAATCTGCAGGTTTGAACAAGTAATTATTATCCATTTAGAAGTAGGATCAAGTTTTATACAGATAACAACACATGCATTAGTCGCTTTCAACAAGCATTGATAGGGCCTAAGACATTGATATTGCATTTATATAAGCGCATGCACATAGTGAATAGAAGATGTCATGATGATTTTCTGTACTTTCAAAAGTTCAATTATTAATCCATGTCAATTTATACAAATCAACAAAAAGGAATAATATATAAGCAACCCTTGACAGTCAATAAGACATTTCTAGAGCCATCCAAGTGCAGGCACGTGACGCATGTTAAAAAAACAATTATATGTCATTTTTTTTAATTATGTACTCTTATTAAAACATTGAAATAGGAATCACTCACACTTAAAATTGAAGGCGTATATGGTATCTGACACTGACTCGTAAGTCATATAGCTACATTCAATTACTTCCCTTTTTCATGTTATTATTGGTGTCAACGTGTCAGTGTCGTGTCTAATGTTCGTGTTTATGTTAGTGCTTCAATTTTTAGTAGTGCCCATTCAAATATCCCCCCAAGTATCAAATATAAGTTATAATTTCCATAGTTAACAGCAAACAATATTTCATTATTCTTGATGTTGATTAATCCAATCTCCATTAATCTAAAATTCCATATACCTGGCATAAGCTCACTTGTTGGAAACAAACTCTGCAGCATCGCTTCTCTTTCTACAAGAAATTGCTCGGGAGTAAGAGAGTCACTGATTCCAGTTTCTACAACAAATACCTTAGCAGCTTCGATTGCTTTCATTCCCATCATTTTTGCCTTGAGGGACCAATCAAAGGTTTTATTATATCTAGCAAGTATAATTTCCTGAACTTCAGTATAGAACTTCTCTGTGTCTGCGCAATAATATTAAAACAGCCAAAAGTGTTAAGAAGCATGGTTCGGCTCAAGGAAAAAAGAAATCGCAAGAAATTTTGAACTTGAAATTGATAGTACTAATAATATGATACAATTAGGGTAAAATGCACTTTTATACTGTGCTAATCATAACTAAATTCAAAATGTGAAACAAATTCTAACACGTATCTAACAAAAAGGGTAACTATTCTAATGATTCATGTAAAAACACAAAGTTTGATAAAAAAAAATAAAAGAAAGAAAGGAATGGATAGTGATAGATAGATGAAATACCGAGCAAGAGACCGTCCATGTCAAAAACGACATGTGTGATTGGCTTTCGGTCAACGGAGGGATTGGCCATTGCGCTATAACCCAACACTGGAAATGGAATCTTCACCTGTCCCTTTACTATTGCTTCACTGCTTCGCTTCCGATCTAAATTATTTCATATAAACCCTGTTTTTAATTTGTAGCTTACTCATATATTAGGTGGCTTATTTATTTATTTTATTTACTTTTTCCGTTTTTATCCTACAAAATCGGAAGTTCTCAAACTTGGGTTGTTGCTTAAAATTTTAATTTCAAAGATATTTACATTTGTCTTATGGTTTTATATATTTTAATTATTTTTAATTGTTAGGGTAACAAACACAGAGTAGAATGATAGACCATTGGGCAACTTATTTACTATATTCTTTTTATAAGTAGACTTGAGATTTTCAAACAGACACTACTAGTTGATTCACCCTATCTATTCCACCAAAAATGGAGTGGGACGAATTGGCCCTTAAGTGTCTAAATAAAAAATAATAGCTCATTTTAAAAAAAATTCTCTTATTTTTATTTGGTTCAATCCGATTAATCTATAAGTAATTGATTTTTGAGTTAGTATAAATAATATTTTGTATGTTGTTTGACAGGTAATTATTTATCAATTTACAAAATATTAGACAATATTTTGTTAAAGTTTTATAATTTCCAATTTTAAATTGATTTGACACATAATTATTTATAGTTTGTAAATTAGTTTGATTGAGTCATTAATCTTTTATGATGTATTCTATAAATTTGAATGATTAATAATAAATATTTAAATGATAATTTTTAAATTTTTGTTTAACTTAATAGTTTTATATTTTAATTTTTTTGAATAGTCTTTAATTTTACTTATACTATTTCTATAGTTTTTATTAATTACTTATACTTATCAAATTCGTTAATCCATTTAGTAAAGAGACAATATAAGATTTTTAAATGGTTAACACTATTTTTTAGATGAATTTATAATAAGGTGAAATAGATTTACCCGGTTTATCATCCAACATATAATTCATTCTATTAAATATAACTAACAACACAAAAAGATGATATTTTTTAATGACTTAGTGTTCATATCACGTATGACAACCTAGTTTAATTTATAAATTTGAAAAGTAAATATATATTTTTAACATAATATTAGTAACTAATATATATAACCCATCTATTGATCTATTAACCCACGACCCGAATTCATTTAAATTATGAGAAATCACTATTTTACTCTTTGAATAGGATACCGTTATAATATTTATTTATTTATTTATTTATTATAAAAGAAGCTGTAATCATTAACTAAAAGTTAAAGACTCGGAGGAATAACAGAGATTTCTCTGTCCATATTAAAACTAAACCAACTATTATATTATTGAAGATTGAAATTATAGTTATAATATTATAAACTAAAATGACTTAAGTTTTAATAATTTAAATATTAATTTGTATTTTTAATTGAATAGACTAAAGCAAAAGCCTTCCAACAATTGGGACTAAAATTGCCCACGTTGTCCAAAGGTGTCTCTCAGGACAGTTATATTCGTGTCATAGATGATAGAGAAGCCATTTGTTCCAAACAAAACAAAAAATCAAATATTGAAATTTGAAAAGCTAAAATGAATTTAGACAATAGAAAAGAAAGCAGAAATGTTGGAGAGGGAGAAAACCTGTGAGAAATAATTTGGTAGATGAATGAGGACGCACGGATAACAACGATTTGGGTAAGGGTAATGAAGAAGTCTGAAAAAGAAGAGCTTTACCATATGCATATGCTATCGTGGCTTTGCGCATCTCAACAGTGAGACTCGGTGAGGGCTGAGCGAAAAGCGAAAATTGTTGAGACAGAAGTGAAGAGAAAGAAGCAAGAGCCGCAACAAGTACAAGTCGGTGCTAAGGTGGCAATACTAGCCAACTTTTTTATCGGAGACTAAATATATAACAATACATAATAATAATTGTTTATGATGTAAAATGTAAATTGTTAATAAAACTGCTATTCGAAAATTATTTGATAATGGCTATTTAAAAAAAGTCGCGATTTACAATACTTTAAGATATCAAATTTAATAATTTTTTTTGTAAATTAGAAAAATAAAATTAACATAATAAATTTATGAAAAAAATGTTAAATTTCTATTTAATTTAGCCATTAAATTTGTGACAGCTGAATTATTGAGAGATTCTATTTTATCTATCATCAATTCATTTGAGTCATTCGTTTATATATTTTTTAAATATTTTATTTAAAAGTTCATAATACAAATAAATATATTAATTAAATAGTTTTTTTTTTTTTTTACATTTTTACTTT
>JBBPBS010000007.1:13171676-13202665 GCA_037974835.1 Cicer judaicum
CATTTTTACTTTTTTTTTTACTAATACATTTATTTGTGATAACTAAATATATATTATTGATATAGATAAATATTAAAGTATATTTATTTGTATTGTTTTAGTGGTAAAAACTATCTCGTGGCAATGAAAGGCTTTACATCTAGTTATTTAGACAATAAAAGAGTTTGTTATATTTCATGGATAGAGTATGGATATTATTTTTTCAAAATTGATTTAACAAGAGTTACTCATCTCTTATATTTTGTCTAATTGTTTTTCTTATCAAAATAGTTTATATTTTGTAACTCTAATTAGATAATTTTCTACATAATTAAGTGAGACACATGAACTATAATATTTGAATTTTTTTTGTACATTATAGATGGAGTTCATTGTAACACATCATTTTTGAATTAACTCGTCAATTTTTACTTTAACAGTGAATTAAGTGAATTTATTAAATAGACTCATTAACTATTATAAATTTATTATTATTAATAAATTAATTAAAGAAAGACAACTGTTATAATTTTATTATTATTAGAGTATCTCCAATTGTAGTCAAATGAGTTCGTCTGCCGTGTTCAATTTTATGTGACTTCACGATTCGAGTTGTAAAGTGTAATTACGGTACTTTTAGGAAGTAATAGTAGATTCAATAACTCCATTCCACAAGGACTAGTTCATAGGTCTTAGTAAAGGGTGTGTGGCCTACAAATTATTAAGGTCTCTAGCACGTAGGTTGTGTTAAGGGTTTCTTAATATAAGGATTTTGTTTTTCTACTTTTTCTATTTTGAATTTTTATTAAAACACACGAGTTTTTCCAACATACAAAATTATAACGACTTTAAAATTAAGAAGGAAAAATTATTTTTCTACTGTACGTGATGGTGGTTTAAAATTATAGAGATTGTGAAGGTAAGAACAAAGTTGAAGAAGATACCATGAAAAACTAAAAATAAATTATAAAACTATATAGACAAAATTTAAAAACAGTTTTTAGAATAAAAATGAATTAAGCCATAATACTGAAATCAAAGTACTGTTAACTCATGTAATTATTATAAATTTATAACAAGATTTTTTGTAATCTACTTAAACATTGTCAATCCAATTTTTTTCAACAATTAAAACAAAATAGCATAATTTAATTAGTTACTAGTAAGTATCTTATGTGGCCATTGAGTCGCTACCTCATATTTTCAATTTGTTTGCATTCATATTTATTATTCATCTCAAGTTTACATACCCTATTTGTAAATAAATAAAAAAAAAAAACTAGAAGCCCTATTTGTAAAAAAAAAAAACAAAAAAAAACTAGGAGCAATGGTAGTAAACAAAACGAGGCTACATTCTCACGTGCGAGCACTTTCATTCAAAATCACTCCGAAATCGTTGGCGGGTCAGTTTATTTCATAACACAATTTCCCCCTCACGTGCTTAAAAAATTTGTGTTTTCTCACAGACACAGTTCCCACCAATAAGCATTCACTCGCCCACTCCAAAATTTAAAACCTCACGATCCGCGATACCATCTTTCCACCAATCAAAATCAAGCCTTTTAAATCTAACGCTCCACGTTTCAACTTCTCACTTCACGCGGATAGCCAAGAATCCAACGGCCACAAATCAGCACCCTCACCCTATTTATTATCCTAAATTCACTTCTCTCAACAGAAAATCATTTGTGTCCAATTAGTTTCATCTGAAACGTTCAATCTCAGAAAAAAGAGAGAAACAGAAAATTAACAGCCATGTCTGGAAGAGGAAAAGGAGGAAAGGGACTTGGAAAGGGAGGAGCTAAACGTCACCGTAAGGTTCTAAGAGATAACATCCAAGGAATAACAAAGCCTGCGATTCGTCGTCTCGCACGACGTGGTGGCGTGAAACGTATCAGTGGGTTAATTTATGAAGAGACTCGTGGTGTTCTCAAGATCTTTCTTGAGAACGTGATTCGTGATGCTGTTACATACACCGAGCATGCTCGCCGCAAGACTGTTACTGCCATGGATGTTGTTTACGCACTCAAGAGACAGGGCAGGACTCTTTACGGTTTCGGCGGTTAGAAAATTGGCGATTTGTGTGTTTCTTTGAAAATTTAGGGTTTCTTTTAGTGCTAATGTTATTGTTGATATATGTTGTAACAGCACTTGATATTGCTTATTAACAATGGTTTTTCTTTGTTATATGTTGTTTAATTGTCTTGCTGAATATTAATCTACTAATTAGTTTGATAAGTTTTAATTACTCTTTTCTTTCTCTTTTCTATTGCCAATGGATTGCAGAGCTGCGCACTATAATTACTTTTATCTTTAAATGTACATCGATGTTGAAGTACATTGTTAGTATTTATCTAGTGCAAATTGAGGTTGCATTGCTGGTATTCAATAGTAAATTGTTAGTACTTGGGGGTTAATTTTGTATTAAATAAACCACACATCTGGAGTTTCGATAATGTACCCAACTTAATTTTGAGTGTCGCAAAAGTGTCTGAAATTTTTGCTAATCTTATATTGTTGAGTAATTGGATAAAATTTCAGAAATTTTAAATTCCAAGCTGTAATTGTTGTCGAGATACTAGTCTCATTGCAGGGTGCTAATATTTGGTTTGCGAAAACCTGTGAAAGTAAATTCGGGATACGAATGAGAGGGAGTTTGTCTGCTAAAACGTTAAATATAGAGGCTTCTCTGAGTAATCGTTTTATATTGATCCATTGACAAAGTATTTATACAACAAAAATGGTTCTTAAATTTGAAAATAGATAAATAAATGTAAGATTGGAGATATTTAATGGGGAGTATAAAAAAACATAATTAGGAAAATGGATATGAAATAAAGAATCGCAACTCAGTAGAGAATTATAAGATTACATGGATGAATTGCAGGAATAAGAATCCTTTTAATTATCTTTCACATTTTCTGAAGTTTCAATTCTCAACCCTACCTTAATTTTTCATTTCTCACCATTTTCTCAAATGTTTTATTTATTTTTAATGAGAGCATTGTAATCCGTGAAAGTTGTTAAGTATGTTAATTGAGTTCCCCTTCTACATTTTTCAACCAAGTATCCCCCATAAAAAAGGAAAAGTCGAGGTCCAAATCCCAAACGTAAAGCCACTGCCACTTGTTACAAATTAAATCACTATTTGATGACCTTAGGATTCAAATTCTATATTTATTATATTAAACTTAGTTGCATTTTATTATGTATTTTGCATAGTTCTTAATTCACTTGATTTTGATTTCCTTGAATTTAAAGTTATATTTTTCTTAAAATTTGTTATAACTATAAATGATGTTAGTTAAACATTTAAATTTTATGGTCTAACTATGTTTAACATAGTTTTTGTAATTATAAGTTTTATTTATTTATTTTGATACTCGTATGTTTTTTTTGTTTTGTTAAACAACATAATTATTTTTTAACAAAAAATTTAATAATAATTAAATTTTAACTTTTTTTAACCTAAATTAATCTTAAATGTAGCAGTCATTTTCTTCTTTAAAAATAAAAAATAAATCTAAGTTGCATTTTCTTTTTCATTGTTCCAGTACTTTTTATTATTATAATTCTCATCACCGTCACCATCTTCATCCATTTGAGATTTATCACTGTAATCAAATTCATTGTTATCGTAATCTTTTTTTGTCTAGTGGTACATGAAAAAGTTCAAAATTGAGAGTGAAATTTGGTTGTAGAGGGAGGAGGGATAAAGAAAAAAGTCCAAGTGCTAGTCCTATACTTAATTTTGGTAAGGGACGATGAAAGAATTCACCATGGTGATAAGGTTGAACCATTAATTAAATTCATACAACTTTTCTATTTTATTTTATAAATTGTGACATAATGTATAATTCTACTATTGGACATAAATGAAACGAAAACGAAGAAGAAGATGCAATTTAGATTTTTTAAAAGAAAAAGACTGAAACATTTGAGATTAATTTTAGATTAAAAAAGTTATAATTTAATTATATTTTAGTTATTTTGATTAAAAGATGGTATGTTTTATGATGTTATAGTTTTTTTAATTAAAATTTGATAAAAAAATTATTTTAAAATAAAAATATATTTACAAGGTTTTTAACTAAACGTATAAAAGATTTAAATAAAAAATGTTATAATGGTAAGGTGCAAATATATATTTAAAGTAAATTTTATTTATTCTTTTTAAGTCTTGTACTTCTAACTTCCAAGAAACGAGGAGTAACACAATTGTGATGATAATAGGGTGGAGCTTAATTTGCTCACACATTACTGATCGCACATTTTTGAGGGATGCTGACTTCCATGGTCATATGCAATGGAAATGCACAAGGGAGTCTAAGGCACACTACTTGATGATAAAGATAAGATCTAAGGGGGACCAAAAACGGAGAGGTTGAGACAATTAGAGATATGTAAAGATATAGTAAGATTTGATGAGTCTTTCTTATCCGATGGTGAATAATTACCTGTCCGGCCCAAGTCTAATGTGCACAAGTCCACTAAGTTGTGCATCATACACATTACATTTTGACCGTTTGATGAACACTTGTATTTGCCCACCACCTCGTTGTCCAAGTGGAACAAATATATGGATGGTAGTTTTCAAAATATATTAAAATTATCTAATAGTTATATTGACGAGTTAAAAATTATTTAATGTATTATTTAATATAGTGATTTCAATGTTTGATTTAATGCATATGTTAGCTATCGAATTAATATATATGTTAAATTATTAAATTTTTTATAATATTTTTTAAAAAGTTTTTTTTCTTTCACCAATTAATATGAATTTATCTATAAATATATTTAAGAGGTACAAAGATAAGAAAAAAAATTTATGTTGCATGAGTTAAAATCCAATCAAAAATATTTTTGAATCATTTTTTCTTTTATCTAGTGCACGAAAGTAAATGAAGATATTTTATTTTGTAAAGTATCATTGAACAATAGACTTGATATGATGCAATTCACTTCAAGGATTTAAAAATATTCTGAAGAAGATTCGCCGGTTAATCCATTTGTATTCAATATATTTAGATTGGTGGGGACAAATGAACTTAAAACCTAATTTGATACTCATGTTTTACAATTTATTTGTGCAATGTTCATCATTTTCTTATTAAAGATTTGAACCATACTCCAACCCAACAATTTTTAGTTTCGATTACGATTTATTTTTCTTTATTAACAATGGTTGCAAGGTCGCAACTTTCAAAGAGATGTTATGACACCATAAACAACACCGAAATATTTGATATATGCTTTTCCGGATAAATTTCTCTATCCCTCTTTATTTTTGTATGATCTCTTAAACTCATGCTAATGGATGCATAATTGAATGATCAAGAAGTGCTATATAATTATTAACATGTGGTATTGTATATATTTTATGCATGATTTGGAATTGAAATTTAAAAAGGAAATATTATTAGTCTATTGCTTTAATTTAACAAATTGGCAGTTTTGAAGATAACTTTGACTTATTTATACACGTTTTTGGCTATGAAAGTTGTCTCGATGAATCTGAATATGAATTAAAAATAAAATATAATGATGTATTCTTTGATAGTTTCATCCAAGTTATGTATAAACTAATTTCTATAGTCATATTCATGTTTTATTTTGAGTACTATATTTTTATCTCATTTTAACGTTTATATCATCACGACAATTGTTAAAAATGATTTTAAGCTATGGACTCATGTGAATTAAATGTATCTTTATTTGAAATGATGTATTCTGTAATGAAGGATATACAATAAATTTATATGAATATGAAATATAAATGCTCTAAATTCATGTATAATATCTTAAAAAGTCATTTTTATATCTGTTCATTGTTACTTAGTTATGCTTTGAAACGGTGAGTCACTTGTTTGTTTTAATTATAATATTTAAAGGGTTCATTTTAGTTGCAAATGTGTGTTAATTAGTTCAGTGATACATTTAATGTCGTTCTTAGTGTAAGAAGTTTATGAGTTCCTTACCTCTGTAAGTTGTAACACATCGTATATAAAGTAAATTGTAATAGGCATCAAGTTCATACTTAAATAAATATTATTGGTGCTTCACGTAAGAAGTTGTTAGATGTATAATTGATACTCTTATATTATATATCCATCTGTTACTTATTTTAATATTAAAAGTAATTGGGGTATATATTATTAAATATTTAATTATATCTTTGTTTTCTACAAATAAATTACTTTTTAATTTTAGTCTTTATAATTTTGTTGTTGTTTAAATTTAGTCTCTGTAAAATTAGATACAATTACATTTGATCCCTAACGTCAAATCGAGAATTACAAAAAAGAGTTATTATATTGTTGTGCCACGGAAGCGGGTTTTCTAAAAACTCATAAATTCTACTTTTAATTTTTATTCATATTTTTTTATAAAATAATATTAATTATTAAATCATAATTAATAAATTTATCAATTAATAATATAAAATATTTTAATTTTTAATATATCATAAAAAATGATGTGTTAGTGTACATTTATAGTGCCATGTATCCAACATTTTTTTTATAGTGTTGATTTGACGTTAGGGACCAAAGTTGAATCTCTCTGATTTTATAGGGACTAGATCTAAACAAAAAAAGTTATAGGGACTAAAATAAAAAAATGATATATTTGCAAGGACCAAAGAGATATTAAAACTATTGTTAAATTATTGTAAGTTAACAAATGTTCATGAAAGAAAATAATAGAAAATCTAATGATTTTATACATTGTTTATTTTCTATTGTGACACTTATTTGAATTTATTATAGAACGTATGTAAATATGAAATTTGAATTAACAAGTAGAATCTATGATGCATGTATAATGTATTAGTTATAATATAACTATGAAGAAATAGTTTCTTTGAATAAATGAAATTAATTCTTATTTGCTAAGTGGTAGATGATTTACATGTTTTGACCCACCTTTTGATATTTGATTATGAGAAATATTTATGATCGTGTTTTGTTAGCTTGTGACAATATATATTTAATGTATTCAATGTATTATATCTTGGACTTTGAATATATTGAAAAGAGAATTATAATTTTAAATTGAGATACTTATTAAATATAGTAAAAGATAGAATGACATAACAAATAATAATTGAGATGTTTATTAATTGTATCTGATATAATATAAAATAATTAAATTGTAAAAATGTATTGGTCTTGTGATTGATAGTTGATCTACACTATAAAAAATATAAAAGATAATAAAATACTTAACGTGAGTCACAACTTCTATCAGACCTGATATAACATATGTTGTTGGAAGATTAAATTGATAGAGAAAGAATCAAATAAAAGAATATTGACATGCAATTAATAAAATATTAAAATATTTGAAATGAACAATTAAGTATAGTTTAATCTATATTAAATGTCCTTCAATTTTGAAAGGATATGCAGATGACAGTTGGGTAAATCATATCGAAAATAATGCTTTGACAAGTGGATAAATTTTCAACTTTGGTTGAAGTGTAGTTTTTTAGGGATAAAAAAAGCAAACTTACATTGCTACAACACCGTGACGACAAAATTTGTTGCTGTAATTACAAATAGTAAAAAAGTTGAATAGCTCAGAGATTTGTTGCTCTAGTTACAAATAGTAAAAACTAAGAGATTTGTTATATGATACATCGATACATCACCGCAGAAATATAAACTTGCTGGGAATTGAACTCGTATCAAGAAATGCTAGTTGTTGAAACACAACTAATTATGCAAGTTTTTCTAAAAAGAAATGGGTAGGGGTAGCTGAGGGGTGCAGTTACAATGGAAGGGGTGGAAACTGAAATCGAGAACCGCAAAGGGTGAGAAGCAAACAAATTAAAAGATTAATGGAGAGGCAGAGTATTGTTCATACGGTTTACTATAAGATCCATTGAATTGTCTTATCTAACGTTTTACAAAAGGTTGCAATTGGTGCAAAACTTAACTAGCTTGGTAATAGTAGAAAAGCCTATTATGTAGACAAATAGTTAAAATGAAAAATCTATTTTAAGTTCAAAATATTATTTTAAATAAAATTGATAATATAATTAAATAAATAAATTTGCATCGAAAATATACACACATTTATTAGTGACAATTGCGTCGAGAATCGCATCCTATGTTGTGGTAAGATTACTGTTCATCTTCTTCGTCATTCACTTTTATTTTTCATGATAAAACTATCATTTTATGTAGGAGAAAGAAATGTTATCCTCGGGGAAGGTGGTGTTTTGATGTTGGATTTTGGGGGTAGAGTTGATCAATTGATCAACAAAGTAAAAGATTTAGTACAATAGTGTACATGTTTACTTTTAGTGGGACTGTAAAACATAACCATTCACATTGAGCCACCACAATAGAGTGCTCATACCATACAAATTGTCTAGATTTTGCAGTTTGCAATAATATTTTTTTCAAACAATAACCCACTTAATATAAGATTCTCAACACAATCTCACATTTAGAATTTAACATCTGCATGGTGTCTTGAATGATTCAATTGAGGTAGTCAAATAAATATCATATATTATAAATTATGATATCATATTAAACTTTCACTTGGACTTAACCCAATTGTGCATAATCGGTTTGTCTGGATTATAACCATTTTAAAATTTAGTTTATACATTTTAATTGACGCTTTCTGAAGATTAATTTTTGTAATCAAGAGTTGATTAGTAATCTCTTAATTAACTAGAATATAACGTTCATGACAATTTATATGAAGTTAAAAAGTTGTAAATAAAAATAATAACAATGAAGGGTGATTTGTGCGTGCAAATTCGAGCTAGTTTAATCATCACAACCGTGAAATTTTCACTATGTGCTTGGAAACCATAACGTTTTCCTTCACAAATTTTTTCTTAATCACACTTTCATCAATTACAATCTACACCGTTCAACCTATAAATGATTGTTACACTCACCTTTCGACCTTGAAAGAATTTTCATTGTCACTTTTCAATTTAAAAATAATTTTTATAAACACACTTAATCTAACATAAGATATAGAATTGAATCAACTTCAATGTATTTGATAAAAATTGTTTGAGATATAATAATTCTTAACTCTTTGTTTGAGATAAATAATGACAAACTCAGTAAATGATGGGCTACATATAAAGTAAATAGAGATAGATGATTGTATTAGACACTTTCTTTATGAAAAGACTATCTTGAAGATGAAATACTCATTCTCTTGAATGAGTTATATATTATATGATATATTCCTTTTGAGATTTATTCATAAAGATGTTCTTTGACTTTTTTATTTATTTTCGTATATGTTTGAATTTATAATATATTCATTAGACATGTTTTTTAAAATATCAAATAATCATTTTGATCACTAGTTGCATTTAATTCTTTAGGCAAACAAATTTTTATTTAAATATAGAATGCACATTCAAGTTAGAAAAAATCCTCAATATCACCAAAAGTCGACAGTAAAATTTACTTATATCATACTCATGTTTCCGGGATGAGCCTGACCCAACTTGCCACACAATTGGAGGCCCACGTAACCTAAGATGCACTCACTTAAGATTAACCCACCATAATCTCAAAGATTCCATCTCATTAACACCACAACTTCTTTACCAAGAATTTGCGGCAGTTTCGATTTTCGATAGTTACTAACTGACACGGTAACTACGAGCATGGATTATAACTAACTTATTTCTACACAATTTAGGTACACATTATGTGTTCCATACCTATACTATTTTCTCAATCAAATAGTTATTTTAGTGACCGCAGGTTGCACTGCTCAATCCACGGAGCCAAAATGTTGTCCTAACGAATGTCGAATTTTCTCCAGCTCGACCATTCTTCTTGTTCTAGTTGGACCCCTCATTATGAATTCGAGACTCAAACACATCATATAGAATATAAGCAGAAAGTCCGAACATATGTGCCAATTTGAGTTGGTACGTAATTTAAGATTACTTGTTTGTACATTAGCATTGATCAATAACAAATCAGCCATATTAGTGTTTGTATAATTATTTTGTCCCAATTGTTGTATTAGTAAAAGGTTACTAGTACGTATCCGTGGGCCTCTTTTCTTACGTGGCAATGCTCAAATCATCAAAAAAACATAGCCACGTGTATATCTGCCCCTTTGGAATTATTATATGAACAAATTATATGGACTGTTCTTACGCTGAATTAGACAATGCACTATTTCCATCCCTCTCTTCAGTACCCTTCACTCTTTCGGGCTTTCTAGATGCCTTTCTTTATCACCCTTCTTTTTTTATTTTATTTTATTTCTAGAATCCATCGACTAATAAACCTAAATACCCTCTTGATAAAAAAAAAAGTCTAAATCAACATATTTTCTTTATATACACTCCAAACAAAAATAGAAACTAATAATTCCCCCACACCCTTCTTTGTTTTCCCCCTACTCAATTTCATCCAAAGCACATCATAGTGAAAACATCACCCACACACATATATACATACACAACAATTGCCCCTTCCACTTTCTTTAAAACAATTAATTCCTCGAATTTAACTGTCTCGTTGCTTCTTTTTTTTTTCTCTTGGTATTTATTTTTGTTCCTCCAACCATGGAAGATGAATATGTTCATATAATGAAAGACTCAAATGATGACGTGGAGTCGGAATTAGAAGACGAAGAAGAGGCACTTTCGCTATGTGACCTTCCACTAAACGAAAATTCAGAAAGCTTAGACGACAAGTCGTTTAATAGAAATAGTATTCTTCAACCATCGTCATTATCGGAATCGAGCGAATTCTTCAACGGTTTCAGCAGTTGCAGTAGCTCCGATATGTGTCCGGCGGACGACATCATTTTCTGCGGCAAACTCGTACCATTCAAAGACAATTTAGAAAGATCATTTAAAGAACAACGCCGCGAAAACCTCAACGTTGAATTGAACAAATCACACACGCATCGCCGGCGATCGGAATCTGTTTCTTCCGTGATTCGATCGAACAGCGTCAGCAATTGCGGTGGTTCTAGCCGCATCATGATGATGAATAGCCGGTCTCTTAATTATTGTAGGTTGAGAGATTCTTCAAATTTTGTGATCTTGAAGGCGCCGGAAGTTGAACGGAATTCTTCTGTAAGGAGCGTTGCTTCGTCGGAAGGTGTGGCAAAGAAGGCAATGAAGCCGCGATGGTATTCTCTTGTGTTTGGGAAAATGAAGGTTCCGCCGGAGATGGAACTCAACGATATTAAGAACCGGCAAATTCGGCGGAATCCGTCGACCAGCATGTTTCCGGCATCGGATTCCGGTGGAAATTTGGCCGTGAATCGGAGCTCCGGCAAAGTATCGTGGAGAATTTTAAAAGCGCTGAGTTGCAAGGAACACAATAGCATCGCCGTAACGACGTCGTTTTCTTTGCCTCAAACGTCGTCTTAATTTGAAGGTGGTCAATGTTTAGCAGAAATCACCTGAGATGCTTAGTGCATTGCAGACAACATATCTAAATCAAGATGGAAACAATCTAAATTTTAAGTTCAAAGTTACTTTAATAGTTGAACGTCTTTTTTTAATTAAATATGGTAAATTTTTTATTATTTTGGTGAAATTGTCCTTGTGATTTTATTAGATTATATTTTATTTAAATTGAAATATAAATAAAAATACTTCCGAAATTTTGAACAATATCAAGAAAACTTTATTTTTATTTATTTATTTATATTTAATTCGGATGGAGTATCATACAAAAAGTGATGTGCATTGTTGTGTTGCTTGAGTGAGAGGAAAACATAATATTGACTTCACGTAGAAGGGTATTTAATTTCTATGTTGTATATAGCCAACGAGGGATCATATTCCCCACCATGAAAATGAGAGGATTTATTTATTTTATTTTTTAATAAATTCGAAGTTGCTTTTGTTCGTTGGGTGGTGGCTATTAATTATAATAAGAAGTAAATGACAATCACGAGAAATCCGACAGTGACCCAAAGAATGGCAGCTTGCATTGCATTGTAAGCCTCGAAATATTATTTGTCTTTTTCTTTAATACTCCGACCGTTATTTGTTTGGGTGTAAAGTTGATGATCTCTCACACGACCCTCCAATAATATTTAGGGTTATTGAAAAAAAATGCAATAATATGTTTGTCGTATATATGTTATATTTTTATAAATTTTATTCATACAATTATTGGTACTATGAGAAGAAAAAAAGAACTATGTTTCTCAATCCTAAATTAAATAGGAATATTTTAATGAATAATTTATCTATATGAGGAAGTTTGATTAAAAAAAAGTAAAAAAATAATTTCATATTTATAGACAAATGAAGTATTTTTTATTTAAGAAAGTTGGTACTCATGAATAAAAAAAATGAATAGATTAGTTTGTATATATATGGTTAAATTATATTTTTAGTCTTTAATTAAATAATTTTTAAATTATATTATAATTCTTTAATATTTTCTTTTAATTTTGATATATTAAGTTATAAATATTAGTCATTCAATAAATTATAAATATTAAATATTTGGTTTCAAATTTGTAATTTATGATATCCAAATGGAATAAAAAAAATTTAAGAGACTAAAGTAAAAAACTTAAGAAACCATTTCTTGTAACTCTTGAGTGAGGATACTCAAGTAATCAATTTTAAGGAACTATTTCTTGTAAATTATCCAGATTAAATGTCACTGTAGAATATCTGATGCAAAATACAAAACATTATCTCTTACAAGACAAAGTCATGGTCGGATGAATATGAAGTATATTATGAAAACTCCACCATGCAAAGAGTCATTTGCTTAGGTTTACATCATAACAAAACAAAATCATTAGAGACAAAAAATGTAGTTGATAAAATTTAAAATGAGGAACATTTGTTGCTTTTATTGGCGTCACTATCAAAGTCCAACAAATCTTTGATTCATATGTTAATCATAAGGAGGTCAGCAACGTTGAAGTAATATGAGATGGTCATCACTCTACATAAAAATAAAAGAATTGTGAAAAATGAGAATATCAATGATGAGGATTATGCATTGACAATAGAGTGTAAGAACTAGATCAGTTCAAGAACAATGTAACATTTGTTATTTTAATGTTAAAAAATATAAGAAAATCATGTATTATCTGATATTTATTGAAGTGTGCAAGTAACATCTAATTAGCAAATCAAAAAAAGAAAAAAAAGAAGAAGAAAATATTGGATTATCAGATAATGTGACAAATGGACGGACTATCTCGTAGTCATCCTTTGGTGATGATTAAGTTACTTAGATTAAATATGTCACTAAAGAACATCTGATGGAAAATATAAAGCATTATCTGTTACAAGACAAAGTCATGGTCTGATGAATATGAAATATAATGAAGTATATTATATGAAAACTCCACTATGCAAAGAGTCATTTGCTTAGGTTTATATCATATAATTGAACAAAATCATTAGAGACAAAGAATGAATTTGTACAAAGACAAATTGCAATTGCTCTTTCCAAATTACGAATGAACATCTACAATATCTTCCAACATATATATCCCAAATATCTATTTAAGCTAACTTCGACGATGGTTTGAAGTTGAGGAATATAATCAAAATAGATTGGAAGAAATCTTAAATCATCCAAAGTGGTTTTCATTTGAAATGAATATCTACAACATAATCCACTCAAAAAGAAGAGTTTGTATTGTATATTTTTTCCATGACAATTATCATGTTATAAAATTATCAAAGAAGAAAAATGGATATTCTCTAAATAAGAGATACTAGGATTAATTATTTCAAATTGTATAAATTATTCTTTTATAAAGAATTATCAACCCAAATTTGTTAAGACAAAATCTATTTATAAATCGCACAATAGTGATTGATCGTATTCACTCAAAAGGTTTGATGATACTATGCCATTTTCAATAGATATTATATGAGATCGGAGTAACATAGATAATACTTAGTCTTTGGAGGCTTAGAGAATTCTCAATGTATCTTGTTGAAAAACTTGACTATACCAAGTGGTTTTCAAGGGTGTGTGATACAAATCTAGAGAGACATTTTGAATACCCTTGGTTAGTAAATTAAATCATCTTTCTACGACGAGATAATTAGACGTAACTACGATTGTTTTAAATTACGATAAAAGTAATTGTATATTTTTCTTTTCCTTTATCTCTTTTATTTTTCTACTTTCATATTTTATTTCATAAATATTTTCAATATAATTCATAAATAAGTTATTTTATTTCATAAATATTTTAAATATTTTATTTCATAAATAAGTTGATTTGAATTATAACATAAAAAAAATATTATTAAAATACAAAATACAATTAAACCCTTAATTTGTTTGAGTTTTCTAAACAACTTCGTGAATAGTATGAGTGAAAAAAGAGTCACTCAAAAAAACAATGTGAGCCAAGAAGAAGTTAAATTCGAGCTTGATGAGCCTATTTAGACTATATTTAAACCAATGTTTTTAAAATTTGAAATAAATTATTTGAACTTTGAACCATGATCCGCCGTCTTTTACAATTCAATTATAAGTAGTTTGACCATGGTTTATTTTTGGGCACAATCCCCACAACATGATATGAGCAATATAGAGTATTATCTTTGTTGGGAGATATGTCACCTGCAAGCTCATATATACATAAATATAGAGGAACTTAAAAAAAATTAAGAAAATCAAGCTGAGATATGCATAAATATAAAAGAACTTACAAAAATTAAGAAAATTAAGGAAAGATGAGGACAATTCGAAAAACATTTAATTATTTAAAGTTATGACGAGATGGCTATTATAATTAGGGATATGTTAAATTTATTTATTTTTTACATGCAATTAAGATAATTATATACACTTAATCAATATCTATATGTAAATTGAATGTTTTTTGATAATTATCAAACTTACCAGCTTGTTCCCAAGTGATCGTTGATTCATTCAAACTGAAAATTAAAGCATATATTCCCCTTTTTATTACACTGAAAACACTAGTAAATTAAATTAAAATTTGTTAAAACACGTTGTTCGATGAGTTGAATGTCTATAAAAAAAATGTTGTCCTGTCATTGGTTTGATTTCCAGTGAAAAAATTGACCGGCATGCTAATTATTATTTTAATGTTATTGTTCAAACGACCACATACTACGTCAAATATCAATAAAGAAACATGAGAACATTCAAGGTTAAAAAAAGAAAATGTCATATTTTAAATATATTAACTTAAATGTGATTTTTTTTAAAAAAAAAATAAATGTGATTTTTGACTTTTGAGTTAATTTTCACTCTTTCCCCTTAATGATGGGATGGCAAAGTGAAATGGATGAAACATGATTTAAAATGGAGTATCTGTTGCGTGTGCTAAAAAAATATGCAACAACGTCCCTACCATTACTCAATAGCTAAATTATGTCTCTTCAATTCACACATCTTTGTGCTTTAAGTTTTTCTTAGGCTTTTCACTTTCACACATGATATAATTAATGTTGCACAAATTATATAATTTTTCAAATGAGTTTTTAAAACTAGTTTACCTTTAAAGTGAGCAAGTAAATCGCATTTTATCTTTAATTTAACTTAAATTGTCACGTGAATTTCTTACAATAAAATGTAATGATAGATATACTCTTAATAGCAGTTTTTTATTTTTAAGATTAAGATATTTAGAGTCATCTTCAAGACAATGAAGAGCCCTCATCTAAACTTAAGATATTTATACTATGAGTACCGCATTAGTAAATAGCATAAATATTTTTATAAGCATTATTTGAGAGTGAAAGGAGCACATATCAACCATAGGATAAAAATGAAGAGTGTCAGATGCTTCTCTTTTTTCTCCAATAACACCTTTCGTTCATTCTGTGAGTTGTTGGCCGACGTCTTTATCTTCATGCTCTACTTTTCAAATTTTCCTCACTACCCGTAATGTTTTCTCTCCACTGCACTAATCCAAGAGTTTTTTTGAAATAATTTGTTAAGGATCTTTCTGGCTTGAATCTTATATATATATATATATATATATATATAAATGATTTTGTCCCGTAAACCAAGTCAATTGCAAATTTGTTAAATTATTAAATTGAAAAGAAAAACAAAGCTTTCTGATTTTGGCAATGACATCGTCTTTTAAACATTAGGAAGAACATAGAAATCAAAACTTATCTAAAATAAATGTGAAAGGTGGAAACAATGTAGACACAAAGGGGGACTCCTCGATGGAGTATAGCCAAATTCAAGTGTGATAGTTAACCTTCCAATCTCATCCGTGCATTTTCATCCAATGGTTAATATATGCTCGTCCCACTTTTACATAAGAATACTCTTTCTCACTAAATATGTCCCATATATATATGTATAATAATACTGGCTCAAAATTAGAACCAAGTCAGTGAGGCATCAAATGTACGTCCATAACTACTAACTAAACCAAATGTATCACTCACTAGAGTATGAATCAGTCTGAAATCATGTTTTTACAGTTCAAAAGTTACTTCTCAAACTGAAGGTTTGAGCACCATGCTGATGAATAGAACACAACTCAAGCTACCTCAAACTTAGATTGGAGGGTAAAATCAACTAACAGTTTTAGCCCATGCACACGTATAGCTAAAAATATGTACCTAGCTAGCTTCATCTTGCATCCAAACCCAAACAAGAGAAGGATATTTAAGGAGCAACAACAAACCTTAAATACCGCAATAGACTGATTAAAAGCTTCTGCTATTACGAGTTCACTCCCCATGAATCTGATTGAGAGAGACATATAGATCATTGTTTGACACTGCAAACTGCCATTAACGTTGAATTGTCGAATTGTCGCCATCAACCACCATCGTACACTGCAGGCCACTGTCTCTGAACCATCAACAATTGTCACCGTCCAGACCACAACTATTATAACAACAAATATTATTTATGTTTCTTTGTTCTTTATCCGATGGAAATTAATTACTATTGGTACCTATCAGACACATAGATAGGCCAACCGTCCCAAACCACAATTGTCGACACACGAACCTCATAGGTGTTAATGGCTCAGCTTATATTTGTAAGATCACTGTTGAGAATACCTTTAGCATTACAGGTGATACCTCAACAAAAAACTGATGAAATTTTGCAGGTAGAGTCTGCTCATTAAAAAGGGTCCCTATGCACCAAAGCATGAAAGATTAATCTGACATATGTAACTTATAATGCTTGGTGCTGTGCACATCAGCAGCAAGCACTTCACTTAGCATATAAGCGATGTGGCAGATAATTTTTTTAAAAAATTATGTGAGACCAGCTCTATTGTAAGCAAATGGTAAAACTAGTACAAATGCGATGTTTATGAAAGTGTGTATGAGTTAGCAGCATCATTTATGGGAGAAAGGAAATAAAAATCCTTCATTCTTCAATCATACTGTGATAGGAAAATCCAATAACCACCTAGTTTTTGGAAAGGTATACTCCAGCAGGGATTGTAGACGTAGAACTTGCCACGTGGCAGTTATGTATTGAATTGTGCAAGACAATTATATATATATATATATTATGCAGAACAGTTTGTAGCATTAATGTATCTAAAATCTAAATATTTGTGCATGACAGTTAGTAGCAGTTATGTATTCATAATATATGATCTGAGTAGGAGGTAAGAAGGCTGTTATGGTCTGCATTTGGTAGGTTTGGACGAAGCTATAGTAGTTTCTGTAGGAGTTTCAAATGCATCCTTACTGTAGTAGTTTCTGTAAAATCATATGTTTAATTATAAAACTAATTAAAAACCAACTTCAGCTCCACTCTATCATTTTGGCCAAACCTACCAGATAAAAAAGAAGTTTTGAGACCAGCAAATTAGTCATTTCAACATGACCAGGGTGACCAAAACACTCAAAAGTTGGAGACCAGAATTGAGGCTCTAATTGGGGTTAGCATGGGAAAATATAGAAATTTCCAAGACTGAGACTGTAACGGAAATGAAGATGGTATTAGGTAAACGTGTAGAGGAAGACCATGAAAATTCAAACAATAAGGTGACAAATTCTACAGGAAATGGGACTGATTCAGATCATCATCAGATGGCAGGAAAATAATGTAACTGCCTATCTTTAATGGACAAAAACATCAAAGCATAATGGATTACAAGAGCAGAAACATATTTGGAAGTACAAATATTTCAGAGGAAGTGAGATTTTAAGCCAGTTGAAACCTATCTTCAAGCCATGCAAATGGCTAACAAAATCAAGGCAGGGAAAATTGCACTGTTCTATGGTCATGACTCATGAAGGTTATACATGACGGACAAGAAAAGAAAGTGAAGGAAGTTTTGTAAGATCAGGTGTATTAATATTTCCAATATTTCAGAGTTATTATACAGCAAAAGTGCATGATTTCATGACACGATGGCGAGTGCAAATATTGTTCATGGTTTTCAACATTTTTTCCAACTATTTACTTAAGATATGCCGACAGATCCATATTGTGTGGATGCCACTGCTTCTAAACTACTTTAGAACAAAGTCATACCTCACTAGACATAAAGCTACTATTACATTGGAGCACCCCTCAAAGGACATGATATAAGCTCTACCAACATAACGCACTAGTAAGAAACTAAAAATCAAATTTGCTTTTGTCCCTCAAAGAAGTAAAAATAGGAATATTGATATTTTGGACAAAACCCTTGCTCGTTAGCCAAAAAAAAATCCAACCCTTTAAGGCAATCTTGCTTTATTACATTCCATTAAAAGAGCATGCACGCCCATGTAAATGCAGATATATCATTCTTAACTGTTAAATGAGCTTACAGTCTTCTCTTCTTCAGTGCCTTTTTACACAACCCACCAACATCATATTTACAGATTTGGAAGCAAAATTATCTTTTTGAAGAAAGATATCATTGGAGCCATAACAATGTTGTCCAATAGCAGCTATAGCACAATAGCATAGTAGGATTTGAACACGTTGTTCCACAATACATTATTTAATACAAAGTGTTGTCAAATAGTTTCAACTGTGGCACCATAGTGTCGTAGCTTAGCAAAATATGAACAAACTGCTGTTTTCCATGATCCGCAAATGACAACATTGATCTATAATCATCAATCAATTCATAAATCATCATTTTGCTTCTTGGTGCTAACAACCAATGCCTTGCTGGTAAGTAGAATATTGACAAATTTTTATTTACCATGTGTTGAAGTTGCTTCTCATTACAGTTCCCAATAGACCAATATGATTACATAAAGAACCTTTCCATGAAGGGAGATTTGCTAGATTGTAAAAACATAAGATTTATAAAACAATATTATGTAAATTGCAAAACTAAACAGATGACCAACAATGTATGTATAATGTGCTTAACCTGAACCACCATTGAATTTTTTATCACTAAATCAATGTTGTTGCTTATCACCCCACTACTTGTTGCATTTTGGAGGTTCCCATGCTATAACACAACCTATGATGCTGTGTTAGTAGTGGATTGAGTTTCTAACTATGGACATTTTATTCCATTAAAGTATCCCTATAATGCAAGCAGTGAGGCCTCTACATTGGCTAGGGAGGATGTTGAATTGGACGGGACTCCACAATCCACCTGGAATTATCATGATCCTCTATTTGCGAGTAACTAATGGCAGGTGTTGTTTAAAATTGGTGTTGTCAAAAAACAGTGCTATAGTGTAGCCAAATTTTAACAAATCATTATTTTCCACGGTTGCTGATTGACAACACTGTATAAAATGCAGGGCGCTCTTTAAGAACGTGCTCTACTAACCATCAAGAAGCTGGTGGCCAAATTAAAGCGGTCAGTTGCTGTTCTTAAGTTGATTTTTTTATAAAGGCCCTAAAACTGGGCCTTACTGCTTGCTATAGATAGAACTTTGGCATAACAGTAATTTATAGGTACAACTCTTAAAGTGTTATATGGAAGACCACATTCTACTGTTGTTGGATTTGTGGAAGGTGAGAAAAAAGGTGGAAGCTGTGGCATGGGAGTTACAAGAATGGATTCAGCCTTCACTAGACTGAAACTGAAATATCATTTATCCAAGCACAAGAGCAGATGAAAAAAGAAAAGATCAAACAGTTTTCAGTTGGGAATTGGTTTTTGTTAAGACTAGCGACCACATAGGCAGCAATCTGTTGCCAAAAGTTCAACTAGAAATTAGTTCCATGCTAGAATGAGCCATTTAAGATTAAGCAGAAGTATGAGGCGTCCTACAAGTGTCAGTTAGCAGCCTAGATGAGCACTCTATTTTATTAGAGTCCTTTCCGTACTATAACACAACCTATGTGTTGTGTTATTAATGGACAAGAGGACTTCACTAATTTAATGGACACAAGACTTCTCTAAATTGAGATAGTAAGAGAGTTTTATCAATGCATCAATTAGTTGTATCATCCATAGTCTTCATGAAAGGACATTAAAGGATTTTAAAATTGCAGCTCGGGGTACTTTCTACTAGTAACAACATTTTTCAACCTAAGCTTTTCAAGGATCTATACTTCCTATCTATTTTGCTAATATCCTCAGGAGGCATTATTAGTATATACTTTTTACTAAGTAGAGATACTGTGCAAAACAAATACAATCCATTGATGAAAATTTATAGCCGAAACACAGAAACAAAGATCTTCAAGGTAGATGCTCAATATCCAAGAATGTTATAAACACAACCAAACCATACAATTTCATGAAAACAAACTGAAAAAAAGTACATTTCCTAATACAATCTATGATTACAAATCAGTTACACATGTAAACCCCACTCTCAAGTTTGTGACTAACCTCATAGAAGTCTGTCTTTCCCTCCGAAGCAGGCCGTAGAGAAACTCCAGATAACGACTGAGTTGTTTGTACAGAAAATTTAACATAACCAACTACCTCGATTTCGTTATCGTCTTCGTTAGAATCTACAGGCATCCTTACTCTCAATCTTCCAGGAGACCCCTTTAATGGAACCTCAGGCACATGCCATTTAATTTCTTTATCAACCCTATTCAAAATAGCTTTAGGAGAAACCTTCAAAAGTGTTGGGTCAACAGGTAGTTTAAGAACAAATGTAACATCATTCAATGGAGCAAGCAAATCAGGGTTTGAAACATATTGTATCATCACAGAAATGAAACTCCCCGTGTGTCGTTTTATAAGTCGAACTCTCAAAGGCAAAGGTGTCAACTTTGGAAGCAAACTAAACTTCATAATTGGTATAGGCTCCTCTGACGCTGCAGTCCTCACATGAAACAACCCATTCTCAAGGCTACTAACACGAGAGCTCTGCAAAGCAAATCTTTTTACAGCACTGGTTCCCTCAACTCGGAATGAGAATTCAGTTTCTTTATCCCCACCGGAACTTTTAGGCGGCAAAGTTCTAAGGTAAACAACACCCATTAGTCCAACCCTTGCAAGCAATGATTCCCTAAACTCTGCACTAATCTCTTCTGAGATATACATCTCAGGACCCTTCATCTCAGTTTTCTTCACCAAATTCTCAAGTGCATCACCCTCACCAGGTGTTGTTGCTTTAGTTGCAACATCTGGTCCTGTCTGCAAGAGCTCAACACCACCCAGACCTTGTGGTTTTGGAGCCTTGGTTGTACCCACAAACTCTGAAACATCAAGTCCACCACCCCAAGCATCATTGAAACCTTCAAAAGCTTCACCAATTGAAGCTTGTTCCATTCCAAATTCAACTCCACCATAGTTCCCTTCAAAACCTTCCACATTTATATGAGTTGATTGTGTGGCCTCAGGTGGTGGCAATGTAGTAACATCAAGACCTTCCAAAGCTGTAGTCAAATCAGTGGAAGAGCCATCTTTAGTTTTCTTAAACCCACTCACAAGCTCTTGAGGTTTGTTAATGGCATCACTAGCTGCAAATGGATCCTTTTCAACTTCATTCTCTTCCTGTTTTTGCTTCTGTTGAATCTCTTCATTCTGTTCACCTGCCACCGGAGCGGCCAGGCCAGCCACAACTTCGTCGCCGGCTTCGAGAGTCTCCTGTGGCAATTCAAATCTGGCATTAGCAAAGGCCTCAATGCTAGCTTGGTGTTCGATGGAATGAACTTCCACCGAAGACCAATTATCAGCGCCACGGATCTTATTCTCGGTGTCGATGGCGGAATGCACCATTTTCGCGATGCTGTCGCCGTGCAGGGAGGCGAGCATTGCGGCGAGGCGGATATTGCTAACGCCACGGAGGACAATGTCGAGTGCCATGTAGATCTCGGCGTATTTCCGGCCGAGCTTCTCTGGCGTGACATCGACGCCGCGGCAGGCGGTGACGACAACACTGACAGCTTGGTTTACGATGTGGATGCATTCAAAGACGTTGACAGAATTGTCGTGATCGGCGACGGTTATTCCAAGAACGTAGATTCCGTTGACTAAACGGTAAACGATACGGTAGCGGCTTTCAACACCGACGATGACTTGGCCGCTGGAAGCGGCGAGGGGATCATCGCCGATGGATTCGGCGGCGTAGGCGTCGTCGGGGACGTTGTTTTTGTTTTTGTTGGCGGCGAAGGCGCGTCGGGTATGTCGAAAAGCGGAGAGAGCACCGAGGGCGCGTGAGGGTGGGAACCACTCGCGGGTTTGAAGAAGAATATCAGATCCATTGGAAGGTTGCAAAGAAAGTGCTAAACAAGACATAAAGAGGATTTGGATCGAAAAATGAGTGTATAATTATTATTTGTGCATCTGAGTTTTGAAAAGAGAATTTGGTTTGAGATCTTGTTATCTTAGACAGTAAAAAAGATTGAAATGGAAAAATTGATTTGATATATGAAAATCGAAAAGGGAGATGAGAGTGTGGTGGTGGTGATGGTGATGGTGGTGGAAGACTGATTGGTCTCGTTACACGAATCTGGCAGGCACCGCCAATGCCTCTCTCTGTTTTTTTGCTTTCTTTTTCGTTAAACAGGCCAAACGGTCTGGAAATGAGGCCCATACTCGTCACTGGTTTTCGGATTTAAGTATTTCATCTGAACTCAACAACTCGTCTCACTTGAGAGAATAAATTAAGTATATTAATTATTGATTATTAAATTAATAATTAGTATTATATGTATATATAAGATCAGTGGTTATAATATCAGTAATTTTTTTTTTTACTGTATCAATTTTTCATTTTAGATATGGCAAAGTAGACTTGTTAGTTTAATTCAGTGAATGGGCATAATAGCAAGTTTCAGTTGATAAAAATAACAGTGATTATAACCCCAAAAAAAGGTGATTTGATCACAACGTATTTTCAGTAATGCATTTGATATTCTATGAGAAAATGAGTATTTGATATTAACAATTTAATATTTAAGCAACTATTTATTGTTAAATTGTGACCGAATGTGTTTTCCGTAAAAAGAGAAGACGGAGATGTTTTTAATAAATAATCTTATCTCAATAATTTATAGGACGTGCGGTGAAGACAAAAAATGGAATCTTAAAATGTGCAAATGTAAGGATATTTTTACTAGTTTGCCATAAATAAATATTGAATCATGTGACATGTAACTAACAATTTAAGCTTGCATTGATTTATCTTGCAAACAAATACCAGTAGCATAGTGGAAGTTGTATTACATTAAATAATAGAGGATGAACGAATGAATGAATGTATATACACTTAATAATAACAGCCCCACATATCCTACTCCTATTCCTACACCACCCACCAGTAGGAAGGAGGTTGATAGTGGTTATGTTGTCGGTGTCCACTCACAACACAATTAATTCCATTCATTCATCTTAGACTAATCTAATAGTAACAATAATAACAACCACTAATTAAATAGAACAAGGTGACACAGATTGTCTTGACTGCCCCTTTACCGGACTGACTTGTCCCACTCACGTATCTTCTTTTTTTATCTATAAAAAACCCTGCACCAAAACCACAACATCCATTCATTCATAACAATACAAACAAAATAACATAGATATCCATTTATTATTATTGCCTTCAAATACAAGTCTAGGTCCAGGAAATAATTATTTCAGTGCCCAATTTATTCAAGTTTTCCAGTACTAAAAGAATCTTTTATGTATCTGAAAAAAAAAATCATACAGTTTATTTATTTTGAGATTTTAAGTAAACAACTAGGTCCTATATAATCAGATTTTCAATCAACTTCAAACACAAACAATGTTAGCAGCAGCTAGCTATAAATTATTTGTGATGTCCTTATCTTACAGCCTCAAAAGTCAAAATTTGGCTTCAATGAAGTGCTGCTACTTTTTAGGGCAGATGAATGAATGAAACGCGAATAAACAACTAGTATTTTGCTGGTAAACCAAACCACATTCCACAACAATCCATCTGAGGAAAAAGGAAAAAAGCAATCTTTCATCGTTTCCAACCATGTTTTAAGGAAACAGCAAATATCTGGATGTTAGCTTACACCTTAAACATACTTGACACTATTTAGTATTTTAATCATTACAAAAACACAAGTTATATGGTTTTGGAAATACCTCTTGAACTGATTGAGTGAAGAAGCCGTTTAGCTCAAGTTGAATAAAATACAAAGGGAACTGCAGAGAAGGGAAACAAAATATTCATAATCAGCAATGCTTAATACAGAAACAAAGAAAGCAAAAGTTTTAGAACAGAATTCAGACACAGCTAAGAAGACCAAAATGATCAATCTACTGCCAAAATATCAAATAATTGATTGTTCGCTAAAAAATACGGAATATCATTTTGATACCAAAACTAATTACTTTCTATACAAATATCCTCATTGTGTTCCTTTTTCCCCCCCTTTAAATTAATCGTATATACAGAAAAATGGTAATGCTATAAAAATCTTCATGATGACAATAAAGTTTAACAAAAAAGTCCCCTCCTTTTTTTTGATTCTGTAAAAAAGAACATGAGAATAAAGCTTAAATAAGCACAAAATAATACATATGTAATTTCCGGCTGTTAAGAATCTTTTCGGAACAGGAAACTAAATGCATACCAATGAGAAAGATGGTCAGCATTAGAATGAGTGTAACTTTAAGAGAACGACCATATCGCAAATGCAAGGGACTTTGAAACTGTCTCTGGCATAATCCAATGCGACCAAAAGCCTACATAGAATGAAAACTCGTAAGCATTTCAACGTAAGGCACAATATTTGTCGGGACACATTTCATAAATGGTGATTGTAAGCAAAGCAAGGTAAAATGAAAAAAGTTCCTATCTTGTTTAGCATGGCTCTAACTCAAAATTTGTTCATAGATCTAACCTGATTGAACATATGAACTGCTCGCATTGCCTGCGGATATTCTTCAAATTTTTGTTTCCAGAAGAGATGTTTAAGTCCTTTCTCTTTAGGGGTGGCATCAACAGGCCGCAAAAGTTTATTTCTCTGCTCATCTTCATCAGCAACTACAATTCTTAAAGCACCAAAGTTTGGTGGAGGACTCCGCGTCTTCCTTGTACTAGTTGTTCTATCGGTTGGAGAAACTACATCATCACTATTTCTAGAAATGGCATCAACTTTTATTTCTATTGCGTAATCTGTGTCCTTGTTAACAGCAATGGCATCCATAGAAGCCTTTTCATTAGTAGAACTATCCCAGCTGCGAAAAGCATTTACAATTACATTTTTATCTTCTTTGCTCACTTGTTTCTCCCAAAGTGAGATTTTCGTCAAAGGAGAAACATCAATGCATTCATCTTTAGTGCTTTGTATGGTTTCACAGGTTCCAGATAGAAATGCGGCAAAATCATCTAGCTCTTCTTCATCCAGATTCACCCACCGAAGCGGTTGCTTACCTTCTTCAATATAAGATTCCCTCAGAGCTGCTTCAACCTGGGAAATTTGGCTCTCAATGGCAGAAATAAACTGCCTGTGCCTAGTGGCTCTGTTGTCGTCACCAAGATGTCGATAGCTTAGACTAACAGCTTTCTCAAATTCTTCCAACTATTTCAGCATGTTCAAAACAGAAAAGGGAAATAATTCAGCTATAAGGGACTACATGTGAAACCAAGGGAAATAATTGACTTATCTAAGAATCTACAATAAGAAAACTTAAGACATTTGAGAAAAAGTCAAAAATTATAAAGTATATTACATACCTGCCATTTAGCAGTACCTAGAGCAGTTTGAAGTTCTCTGCATAATTCATTTAATTCCTTGGAATTCGACCTTTCTCTCCTCTCTCTTAACCATGCCCGGTATGCCGATTCCATTCTGAATTAAAAAAAGGTAATGAAATTATTATCAGAGAAATTTAACTCTCCAAGTATGAACAGACACCGAAGAGATGATCATTCACCATTCTCCCTCCTAAATGCACAATCACTCAAGCAATATGATTACCCTTCATGTCATGTGAGATCTCATTAAAAGAGTAAACTTAGCAATAATTCAAACTTTTGAGATATAAGGGATCACCATAATTAAAATTTCATACTTTTTATTCCTCCTTGTTTCTATTATTCCATTTAACTACCCAAAAAAACATCCATTTGCATGCACCAAGAAAAAAACTACCACAATTTTTTATACTTAAAAAAACCTAAGTTGAACCCCAAATTCACTACCATCTGTGTTAAAAAAAAAAAAAATCTATGAGACAGTAGCCACTAAAATTTATTTTCACAGAATCATAAAAACAGATGCAAATATGCCCAACATCAAATTCAATCCTAAAGAAAACAGTTTAACAAGAAATTAAGCGAATTTCATAATAAAAATAAAAAAGACACTAAAAAGGGTTCAACAGAGGAAGCGTGAATCGAAAAGCGAAATTGAGAAACGTACATATCCGCTGATTCCTGCACCTCTTCTGCTGCTGAGAAAAAAACGTCTTTTCGCCATAGATCGAAACTATTAGCTACCAACATCTTCTTCAAAGCAACCCCGAAACAAAACCGAAAAACCCAAAACGAAAAGAACAAAAAGAAAGAAACTTCCAATTCTTTCCGAGAGAGAAGAAAACGCGAAGACGAAGCTACAACAACGAGAGTGGTTGGTTAGGTTGATATGCTCATGGGTTTGGTTTTCTCTCTCTTCTCTTCGACGAAACAAAGCAAAGAATGAAGAGAGAGAAAGAAACCTTCAGAGAGAGAAAGAGAGAGAGAGAGAGACGTTTAAGCGAACCTTCTCTCTTTTTTATCTTCCTTTTTTTTTTAAGGCTCTGTAAGGTATGCAACTAGTTCTCTTTTTCGGTTGGGTTATGATAAGGTGCTGGGAGTTTCACGATATTCAAAATGGTCGACCTATATGTTTTTACACGTGTGCGGTTTTAACTGATCGAGTACTTGAGATGTGACGTGTCAAGTTTTATTAGAGGGTATATGGTAAGGAATTTGTGGATGTTTACATAGGAGTGTGAAATTGAAGAAGAATGATGGATATGGAGAGAAGAGAGGCGTCGGCGGTTGGAGAAAGAAAAGGACAAGAGGCCAGTGCGTTTATGGTTGTTGCCTCATTGGTTTACCAAAGCATTTCTATTGATGTTTTTTTGGGCCTCGTATTCCAATTACTGCTGGATTTTTTTATTTCTTATTTTCTAAATACTATTATCAACCCAAATAAATTATTTTCTAAATGCTAGTACAATATGATACTACCAGATATATATTCTTCCTATTGGCCATTTGCACACATTATTTGGCTGGTATGATAATGCCACGATGTCACTGCTTATTAAGAAAGTAATGCTTTTCTTCATAATCCAACATGAAGGATTTTAAGGTACAGGGATGTGGTGGATACAAGGGATGTATCAAATAATAGTAGTTTCATATGAAAGTTTGAGAGAATTAAATTAAGACTATACATAAATGATTACAAAATATTTAATTTTTTTTCTAAATATACAATGTTTTAATTTTATTAAAAGATATATTCATTTTTTTAAATCAGTAATAAATATGGTTGTAAATAATACACATTTAAAGCGCTAAAAACAAAAATAATAAATATAAAAATAAACTTATAGCATTCTAGTCAGTAGTATAAATCAATAAAATTAATATATATAATTATAACAAAATATACAAATATAACAAATTTAAAGTGTACCTAGTATCATATGACGAATAAAAACAACACCGCACTTAGGTGACAAAATAATATGATAAAAAAATTAGAGCAGCGTATAGAGTGTTACCTAATCTAAATAATTTAATGTTTAAAAGTTTTCACTATATAGTATTTAAATTTATTAAAATTACAAATACATTCTCAAATGTCTTTTTATAAGTAATTTTTTAGATCAAATTGACTAGAAAAACATTATTTAAGAATTAAATTAACAAACTAAAGACACATTTAATCATCAAAACACATTTTGATATTTTTTTACAATTTTACTATATTTAAAAAAAATATTATATCAAAATCTCACATTTAAAAAATACTAAAACACAGTGAAGATACAATCTATAACATATATTTGTCACTATTATTGCTCTTTATCATATCATGTATTTGTAAATGTATTAAACCCTAAACAATTAATTAAAAAATCACAGATAATTGTCCTCACAAACTAGAACTTGAATCTGTCATTTGTATCGCAAGACTATTTTAAATAATCACATAACTTTTGATTTTAATTAAGTCTTTCCTAATTTGATCAATAGTTTCTAATTATTTATTTATTTTTTAATAAAATATTTAGATTCATTATACTACATCCACACCAACATGAGATATGTATATAAAATCGCTTTTTTTAAATAAAAAATTCTTTTCAAGAGGTTGTTCTTTAAGAAAACAATCTATAACTGAGTAATTTTTATTTGTTATATTTTAATATTTATTTATTATTAGAATTATTAATTTAATTATTTAAAAAAAATAATAGTAAAGAATTAAAATAAAATACATTAATAAATTATAAATAAATTTTATATTTTAATTATTATTATAGTTCTAATTAAAAATTATTATAATTAAAATGATTAAATTAAAATAATTATATTATATTATAATTTTTTTTAAATGATAATAAAAATTATATAATAATAATAATTAAAAATAAAAATAAAATAAATGATATTATCTTAGGTAATAGTGTGAATCAGTAAATAATATTAATTTATAATTATATTTTTCAGATTTCCAAAAATACGTTAGACAAATCAGGATTTGAGTTGATCTCTTTAATTTGTAATTATGAGATGTAAATGTTATAACAATTATTTATATGGAGAAATTTCAAAGCAAAAGAGCATCAAATTCTAATTCATAACATGGCATTAGTAGGTTCCATCAAACATGTGAACTCTTATTTTCATCTTTCCGATTTTGATTGTTTTTTATAATTTTTTGGTGTTGAAATTGTGCATCGGGGTTATTTCTTTTCATTTAATTGTTAGTGTTATCTAATTTTTATTATAATTTAATTTTTTTTAATTTATAATATAATATAATTTTTTTTTATTTTATCAGTTTAATTATAATAATTTTTAATTATAAGTATAATAATAACAATTAAAATATAAAATTTATTTATAATTTATTAATATATTTTATTTTTTAAATAATTAAATTAATAATTCTAATAATAAACAAATATTAAAATATAAAAAAAATTCTAATATATAACAAATATTAAATTAATAATTTTAATAATATCAATTTTTCTCTTTCAGGTGGTCGCTTCTCCATAGAATGATTTTCTATTAAAAAAATAAAAAAAAAATAGACCTTTGAAAAAATAAATTTTAAAGTAAAATAATTAGATAATTTTTTTTTTAAAAAAAAGAGATATTTATATAAAAATCTCCACCAACATTGTATGGTTATTAAGGATGAGAAAATATATTAAAATAAAATAATAAAATGATGAGGGGAAGAAAATAAAGGAAAAGAAAATTATAGATAATGTTGTAGACAAAGGTGCAGAGGACCCGAATCTTTATAAAAGTATTCTCATTTAAAATATATCCTTAGAATATGAAGTTGTATTCACATGTGTAAATAGGAATCATTAACTATTTGTCTTGTTGGAATAAAAATATTATTCCTGTTTATCTTATATTCTCACGAGTATCTGATATATTTACTGTGGATGTTTTGTTTAAAATTCATTTCATTTGTCACGTTTATGAAAATGGTAATCGTATCTCAATTTACTGTAATTCCATTTAAGAACATATGTAAATGTAAATAAATTGTTTTTATGTTTTCTTTTTATTAGGATTGAATTTACTGTAATTCCATTTAAGAACATATGTAAATGTAAATAAATTGTGTTTATGTTTTCTTTTTATTAGGATTGCGTAGCTCAAATATGCATTATCTATTATAGATTTTTCATGGCGCGAGCTTTTGGAGCATATTACGAGTTTTCCTAATTATAGACTGGGATTGAGGTAGTGTTCTGTTCAAGTAATTTCTTATTTATGGACAGTGAATAAATCTACCAGCAAAAAGTAACACCATTTGAATCACATGGTAGCATGTATGATTAAGCTAAATAGCCAAATTACTTTTAAAGCAAACAGTTAAATGTACCTCTTCAGAAAGAAAATTGGATGATTAAGCTAAAATCACCTTACGGTTTCTATAATTTTTTTTTCGTCACATAACTATTTATTATTTGAGAGTAAACAAATAAATTTAAGAAAATAAATAAATAACTGAAACATAAGAAATAAAACTATATACTTTTTTGATAAAGAAATATAACTACCTTATAGAGAAAACAATAATTATTTATATATATAAAAATATCTACCAGAAAAGCTAATATTATTTTGTCAAAAGAAAAATTATTCCACATTTTCGACCATTACTAAGTTTTAAGAAATAAAAATGATAATTTATTTCATTCAAAAAATTTCACAATCTTTTATACTACTTTATAATCATTATTATTATATACATGAATCAAAACTACTCGATGATATATTCTTTTTTAATTATATAATCTCTCTGATCTTCTATCTATCAATATATGAAATGAAAAATTTAACAAACCAATCAATATTAAAAAAGTCGACTCTACCCTCTTCAATTTCAACCTTTGAAAAAAAAATATATAAAACACATATTTATTATTAATAAATATTAAAAACACATTGTATAGCGAAAACATAAAAAAGACAGGACAAAAAT
>JBBPBS010000007.1:13202891-13220730 GCA_037974835.1 Cicer judaicum
ATAAAAAAAATACAAAATAAATATTTGACAATAATACATAAACAAAATATAATAAATATTTATTATTAATAAATATTATAAAACACTAGACAAATCGATGTCAGTGATAAATATTAACAAACATGGAAGAAAAAATTTATTATTGATAAACACAACAAAAAAAAACAAATATTTGTTAATATAAATAAAATGAGATTTTTTATTTGATATTTAATGATGTATATATACGATATCAATAATACGCCACCGGTGCATCATCATGAGTTTTTTGCTAGTAAATATAAAAATAATAATGCAACATAATGTTAATGAATCTTAAATTAAAATATAATTTTTTAGAAGAGCTAAATTAAAATATAGTTATTCAACCTAAGAGTACAATTAAGAGACTTATATTTATACACACAAAATTAAATGATATATATTTTTAAAATGATTATATTATGTGTATTTTTTATGAGCACTTTCAAATAATTTTTATTTGAAATCATGATCAACTAAATATTTTTATTTGATCAATTTTAAAAGAAAATTTCATCTGATTAAAATATTTGCATTTCAGTTCGATTGAAATGACAATTAAAAAAAATTCGATCCAATTCAAACTAATATAATTTACATTTAATAAATTTTTGATTAATCTAAATTATAATTTATAATATATTATTTTAATAATAATAATATTAATATAACAAATTTTAAAATAAAATATTATTATACATAATATACTAAAAATTGATATTACAAAAAATATGGCTCGATTATGTTTGAATTATATGAAATCGAAATAAAAATACTTTAACAAATAAAAATTATTACAAATTAATTAAAACTAAAAAAAATTGTTTAATATAATATTTTATATTAATAAAAATAAAAAATAAAAATTTATAAATACAATGATTTAGTTCAATATTTAAAAAAAATTAAAATTTAATCTAAGCAATTTATATAAAAAAAATAAAAAAATAAACAAAAATCTAAATTCATTCAATAATATTCGAAATTTAACTGTTTTTAATTTTTTTTAGATCATTTTACGGGTGACCAATCACTATTAGTAACCACACGTCTCATATGTAATGCAACGAGCATTATTTTCTTTAAGCGAATCGGAGGCATTTTATATGGTAGTTTTTATACTATAGACTACACACTTTCAAAAGAATATACGCGGCGTCAATAGCATGCAAATTCTTACACTAGTATCCCTGAAAAATATTCTGGAACTAAACCACTTTTCAAACCGAGGAAGACATTACGAGCTGCACCGTGCCATACACCGAATGACAGCAAAACTCATTTTGATTTTTATCATCAATCAATATATCTAAATCTAAACTAAGATCCA
This sequence comes from Cicer judaicum, assembly GCA_037974835.1. NCBI lineage: Eukaryota > Viridiplantae > Streptophyta > Magnoliopsida > Fabales > Fabaceae > Cicer > Cicer judaicum. The sequence continues at coordinate 13,204,243 of JBBPBS010000007.1, forward strand.
AGTGACCATATACTGCTTGGAGCAATTAGCCTAGGATGTCTTCAGCCATGCACTTGAGAAGTTCATTCTTCACCATGTTGAACCCATTATGACATGAAGTTGACACAGAATGGGCAATTCGTCTTTGTAGATTTTTATAATCCACGGCCAATTTTTCATCCCAATTGAAGCTTTCTCTGAGAACCACAAAAATATTATGTCATCAGAAATAACTTCATGATTTATTCAGTAAATCACCGACAAAATGCGTGTTTGGGTAATAGCTGAATACAACTTTTCTTGATTTCAATTAGAGTCTACGAAAAATTATGCAGTAACTTGGCTGTTGGGATAAAAGTTTGGTGGATAAGTGACTAGAATTGATTTTAAGAGATGTAATTTTTTAGTTTTTCAGTGAATAGAATTGATTCTTATGAGACTATAAGTTATTTTTACACCTAAAAAATGATGATCCAAACAGAATCAATTTTTCTAAAATAGCTTTTAAAATATCATCATTACCTAATACAAATCAATTCTTTTATCCTCCACTTTTTTAAAATCAATTATTTAACCTCAATTTTTTCAAAATCATTCCATTAATTAAAATCTAAATCAGATAGACTCTATGGCCTTCACCTGTTATCAAGATCGATATCGCCCATATTGTCCATCATGTCATCAAAGATGTATGTAAGATCTCCAAGAACTTCCAGCTCATTTTCTAGGTTTCCTTGCAACTGTGGAAGAAAAATATTTTGTAGGTTAAAAGGTGATTTCAGTAAAATTTGGTGAACTATGTAGTATTTAAACTATAGTAGGAAATATGAATTTTGCCCAATATGCGTTTAAGTAAGCATTTAAGGGCATTTTATTTTATGTTTTCTTTCTATGCAGAAGGTCAAACAAATTAAACAATGCAATAAATAGAAAACTTTCAGAGTAAGAACTTTGGGTAAAATATAAATGTTTGAAAGCAAATTAAGATTAGAAGGAGAAAGAACAGTACAAAAGTCTTTGTTTGCAGCAAAGGACTTCGAGATCTCCGAAGATGATCCAATAATGGAGAGGGAAGGCCATAATAGAATATGTCGTGATTGGTAGAGAGCCAAGTACCACGCACCATGTGAATCGCCCAATTAGCCACAGGTTTATCCTCAATAGAATCAACATCAGAACCATCAATGTCTGCAAATAACAATTAGAATATTTATCTGATATACAGCACCAGCTCAGTAAACTTACAATAAAGACCCATTAAATTCTGCAAGGGACGTGACTTGAGAATTGAGATACGTATGGCTAGAAGGGAATAGGGCGATCATATTACCTAAAGGAATGACGTCATATGGGTTGTCTCCTTGAGGTAAGAAACCATAAAATGTTATTAAATGAGAGCTGGATAAGTTCCCGTAGCTTAAGCAGCATTCTTCTCCAGATCTGCATGGTCTTGATAGACAAAATTTCAATGAACTTGTTGAAGGATCTACTTTGCCATAGTGCATAATATGTGGGTGCAGCTGTTGTCAGAAACCAAAAGTGAAATAAGAAAAATAACATATAGAGGCCCAAAACATTGCCTCATTACAGTACAAAAACCTCAAGCAACTGACAAACAATAAAAATAATGTGTACAATCAGCAACCTTATAAACCAGAGAACTTATATTTAGATATTACTATAAACCAGGCAATTCACGAGCAAGTAAGCAAATGTAAAAAACATCATCGTTGATATCAAGAACAGCTCACTCCAGTACAGGAATTAACAATTAATTTGTAAATCTCATCAAGCATGGGTAGCATCGACTTGCGTTAAAGATCTAAAATATATATATATCCAGTAGTAAACCAAGAAATTCCATCCCAGTCCCAGAAGAGTATGCTATTCTTGAAAAGGTAATTAACAGTCATTCTATTTTGAAATTCCATTATCTTTAAGTTCCTAATTACTTAATGAACGTGATAAATACAGCATATTCAAAACGAAAGAGGGCGGAAGGAGAGAAAAAAAATGAGAAAGAGAGAATTTACATGGATGCAACAAGAAGAATTCACATACTGAATGATTAAGAAAGCCAGCAAGAGGGATCAAACATGTCCTCAGCTTCCCATCTGAATACATTATCTTCATGCTATTGGAATACCAAAGTTCACATGCCCATAAAAATTTCTCCCACGTGTACAGCTCTGGAGGAAATATATCAGGATAACCATTGCACAAAGCAGGAATCAACTCATCATACTGAGCATGCAGGTGCTGCCACAAAAAAGAAAAAACAACGTAAATGTCATTGTTTAAATGGTATGGGTGTTCATGGACAGGTTTTTCCAAAAATCTTAACCAAATCCCTCTTCTCTCCATTTATATGGTTTGGTTATTAAATCTAACTACTTTGTTTCTTTGATCCAGTTCTCAATGGGTTTACAACTGGTTAATGCATAAAGCCAAATTTAAGACCAGTTGCATGGATGATACTATCCTTACGCCCTTACACGTGGCAGATGATCAACCACATAAGTAAAGCGTCAAGAAGAACAGTACACAAACACCTTCGTCGATCCTATTTTCACATCCTACCAAAGTTTTTTCTTTTTGACTTCATATTAATTGGTCGTGTGAATTGAACCAAACCCAACACCTGTGTTGCTTGCTTCTTCCACATGGCACATATGAATTAATCGTAAGTCAATTTCCCTATCATTGGCAACACATCACATTATCAAGAACCAAACTAAGCATCATGAAAAAACAAAATTTAAAAAATCCTATCCTAAAAAATTATAGAACCAAAGCTGTAGGTGTGTTCCTGCCGAATCACATACTTGCAAGTCACATGTAGGTTTTAACCTTTCACTTTTTAGTAGCACGTGACTGGCATCACATTACAATATCAGGAACAAAACTAAGCATTAGATCATTAAAACACTAAAAAAATATATCCTATCCTATAAGAAGTATAGAACAAAGCTATAGGCGTGTTCTTGTGGAATCACATACTCGCAAATCACATGCAGTTTTTGAACTTTTCATTTTTTAATAGTACATGTATTTGTTTCATTTTGACACGATGTGTTGTCATTCAAAATGAAAAAGAATTCAAATCCTATTATCCTATGAAAATATTAAGGCTGTTCATTTTAACTGGATTAGCAGCTCAACCATAACCAAATCCGGTAATAAAAAATCTGGACAAATGTAGTTAGGTTTTTAATCCAATCCATAGCATCATCATGTTGGATACCCATATCCAATTATGATAGGAACCTGAATAATGGGCCTGAAACAGAGGTAGGCCTTGCTGCAAAGAGGCCTGTTATATGGAGGGTTTATTCTAGAAGAAAGAAAGTGGACCAAGAGAGAGAGAAGGAGAAGTTGGTTAATGAGGTGGCAGTAGGTCCCATGTGATTCTGTTATGGAGGTATATGTACAGAGGGGGACGTGGGAGAATAGGAGAGGAGAGTAATCATTAGCTTATTAGTGCTTTAGGAGAATAACTATTCTCTCGTTAGGAGCTAGGCTCTGGAATTATCCTTTGTATTGGTTCCCAGTAATACACATATCCATTTACTCCATTGATACTGTTATATCTTGTTTTCTGTTATTGAGCTACTAGTAATTTCTTACTATTTCTATCAAATTACCTGGATATCCAAAACCAAAACAGGAACCAGGCAGTGACTCTAATTCTCTTGCTCGACTCCCAACCTCTCTTGCTTGGATACGATGGTAGAATTGTTTCCTGTTGCTGCTAAACACCAGTTCTACTACTACCCATAATCTTTCCTATAATAATAATAATAATAATAATAATAATATTACAATAATATCTCTCTTTTTCTTTTATGCGGGCAACCTTTAGCACTAGAAGTACAATTAATCAGTAACAAACATGTACAAAGATGAGAATATTATCATTTCTAATTTGATTGTCACTTCATGAAAGAATAATAGATACTAGATAGGAGCACAGGTGCTGCTAGACCTTATACATTAGGATAAATAGATTCCCCGTTCTTTGAGTGATGTTTAAATAACACTCTCATCCCCTAAAAGATGAATATGTGCTCTGTTTTAATGTAAACAAGTCTCTTCAAGGAAGCTTTTATCTTTCTGCACCTCTCAGCATCATTAGTAGTACCAGCAATATGAGCCAAGCAACAGGGAAGATCCTTAAATGAGCCCTCATTTAAACAAGCTGTATGTTTAAGGATAATATCTATCTATCTGTGGCTCATATTGTTTTAATTTTCAAATGAATCGGATAAAGAATAAAGGGGGATTAGAGGGTTTATTTTTTGTTAAAGGGGGATTAGAGAGTAGTTAGGATTATTTAGGGTAGATGGTTAGTTAGATAGAATATTATGCATAAACAGAAAAAATAGTGCTAGGAACCCAAGAATTGGATTCCAATGATTTAGAGGAAGAACACTACTATTTAGAAGAAAAAAAAAAAGAAATAATATGAGAGAATTTCTCCAAGAACATGATACACAAGCGAATACGCTTCTGCAATGGTTTACACCACTCAATTTCTAAAGTTGTTAAAAGATGATTTCTAAAGGGGTGGAAGCTTCTACTTAAAGACTTCCAATACATTAGGATAGGGATTAGGTCCAGGTAACTAACTAATAACAAACACCAAAACAATTACACCTATACCACCACTAACAAACTCCTAATTATTCCTATTTATATATCCTAACAATACACCCCTCTTCAAAACAACCTTGTCCTCAAGGTAGACATATACTAAATTTTTGTCCAATGGTTAAAATTTAAAAATAAAAAATCTCCTCCAGGATCCCCTTGTTGGAAGCTTGATGAACCTGCTGCCACCAAAGGAATTCCTTCTGCTGGAGCTTCAATTCCTCGTTGTTCCCTTTGAATTGGTGTATAAACTTGTGACCCAAAAACTATACTATATGATCTGTTTTGGATGCTGTTTTTAGCCAAAAAACATAGCACTGTTGCTGCCTCCTGTATTGATGCGTACTATATGCACTGATTTTGGTGTTTGCAACGTTCACCTTAAGCTGTTCGACGTCCAATAGTTCTGGCGGAGGTGCTTGGATCTCCTAAGTTGACAAGCACAATTCTCGATTTGACGGTTCAGACAAAGATATAAGGCCGGTAAGAATCCTTTGAAACCAAGAACCGGTCTCGTCACTACCACAATTCTGCTTCTCGTTGTACTTTGCCTTTCCACCTAACACGAACCACTGGCTCTCCCTCAACAACCCTTTGTGGCTTTCGTCACAAATCTTGGAAACATTTTCCGTCAATTGATTCTGGCTTGTTAATGTTGTATGTCTGTTCTTGATAGAGTCTTCCATCTCAGTAGTGGACTTTGATTTTACAGGGCACAAGACTGATCAGAAACTGTTCTGACACTGTTCTTGATTTATTTCTTGATACCAGAATTAATTCCTTGATTCCACTCTTTCTTCTATTCCCTCCTTCAGTAGCTCTACATCTGTCTTCAGTTCTTGCATCAGTTTGTGACGTTTACTGACCCATTTCTCCTTCTCCGCCTCAAAGTGATCGACATCGTGCGGTTCCAGCGGATGTGGTGGCTCGACTAATGCCAGCAATGCAGTATGCCCGTAGTTCTCCACAAGCAGATTGACGACCGACTGTTTTGGCAGACACATTGCTGGTCAGAATCTTGAGACCAAGAACCGGTTTTGTCACCCTTGTGTTTACCTTTCTCTTCTTGGGATCCATGAACGCCCACTGCACTCTATCGAATCCATAAATTTCATGCTCCACAAAGAACTTTACAGCCCTTGCAACCCATCCAACAGGATCAGTCCCTGAAAAGTTGGGCAGCTCCACCTTCTTGGCCCACCGATCCTCCATTTCCATTAACATTGGCGCTCCCTCAAGATCCAGCAAGTCAGACCAATTTTTAGGAACTCAAGAATTGGATTCCAATGATTTAGAGGAAGAACACTAATATTTAGAAAAAAATTAAGAATGATTGGAGAGACTCTAAAAAAAATGATACACAAAAGCGGATACACTCTTACAATGGTTTACACCACTTAATTTCTAAAGTTGCTAAAAGATTATTTCTAAAGGAGTGGAAGCTTCCATTTAAAGACTTCCAATACATTAGGATAGAGATTAGGTCCAGGTAACTAACTAATAACAACCACCAAAACAGTTACATTTATACAACTACTAACAACCTAGGAACACCACCACTAACAAACTCATAATTATCCTTATTTCTATATCCTAACCGAGAGCAACACAGTTCTATACATTTGATAGCTTGTGAGCAAAAGGACAAATCCTTTCCGAAAGGGGAAATCCTTGGATAAACTAATTACTTAAGTTTAATAACTTTAACTTTACTTAATTCAATACAATAGTTTTCTATTTTTTTTTTTTTTTACATTCTAACTATCAATATTCAGTTTCAATCTCTCCATTTAAATCCTGAATAAACTAATTACTTAAGTTTAATAACTTTACTGCTCCTCAAAGGAAGGCAGAACCTGCAATCTAAAAACAATAAAAAGGTCAGAACTGATTACCTGTCTTGCTTGCATTATCTCTTCAAACAGCAAGGTTCCATCTAACATTGTAATCGCTTCAATCCCAAAACTCAATCCTGCAAATTAAATACAAGAGATATTTGAAAAAGCAGGGAAAGGAAATATAATAAAGGTCAGTGAACAGTGATTTCCAGACAAATATGCTATATACTTAATGTTACACTTTTCTATACCTCAGCCCATCTAATTAGCCTAGGTACCTGGTTAACTTTTCTCTTGATATATAATTTGGTGCACTTAATGGTTGCAAATTTGCAATACAATCAGACATAGACTTCAGAACATACCAGAAGGTCACAATTCATGAACAAATAGTTTCATTAATGTCATTTAATAAAAATGAACTTATTATTAACTATAATTTGAGTATAAGAATACATCAAGAGGAAGAACGTGTCAAAAAAACAGAAAACTCCAAGAAAGACTAGCAAATAAACGTGTATCATCTGACATACAAATCTCAACCTCATCATACGCTTGTACTTAATATTGAATCATCTCATAGCTCTTCCGCTTTACAGTGGGCATATATATATATATATATACATAAATATATATATAAATATGGGACATATCTATCAAGTGAAAGCAAGTGTTATTGTGAGAGGTGAGAGCATTAAATCATAGCCATTAGATTTAAATTCCTTAATCTGCACATACCATTTTATTCACTCCCCTATGCACCTACTTTACTTTTTTCTTTCTCTTTTCTCGTTTCACGCTCTCAATCCATTTCAGAAAAAAAATTGCTGGAAGAATGAAACAACAGAGGAAGGAGCTAGTATTCGTATACAATTGCATGGTGAAGATTTCTTAGTTTTCCCATTATAAAAGTTTTGAAACTCAACCCTTTCATCATCAATAGAAAAAAAAAATCTCTATAGTCTCAAATCCAACCCCTCTATATCTAACATTTTTTTCTTCATGCTGCTGATAAAGATCTTAAATGTCTCAGATCTACCTAGTTGCAATGCAACTGAATCGAAAGTCAACACTTTCAAATGGGGCAATAGAAAAAAAAAAAGGATAGGGTTGTGAGAGAAAAGAGGGAGAAAGATGTCATTGAGAAGAAAAAAGATGAATGATTTGAATTAGTGTATAATTTGAATTTCTGCACAATTGATTAATCAACAAAGAAGGGAAAAAAAACAATGGGGGAGAAAGTATGTACTGGGAGTTGTTATATAATTTTCATGCGCGCGTAGATGGCAATAAAGATAAATGAAGTGTAGGTTTTTTGGGGAAAATAAGATCTCAACCGCTGGCTCAAATCTAATGCTCTCACCTCTCACAATAACATTTCCTCTCACTTGATATGCTATATATATAATTGTATAATTTCGATGGTTAAACTTACCATGTCAGACAACCACGACCCCCCTTTTTTGATATGTTGATCATCAAGTTGTTGTTGTTATAATATTAATATCCTTCAAGTGCATCAGGTTTCTTTTATAATAAACCAATAATGTGTGAATGAATAAACCATCAAATAAAAACTGTATGGATTACACGTTTTTCACAAAATATTTCATCATGTGTCGTGAAACAAGCAAGGTCTGTTTGTTGCAAGTCTCCCTAACCATGAAGCAAGCAATTTCACAAAAATGATATCCCTCAACAGAAACCTACTGACAATGTATCCACTTCCTCATGCTTAAAAGTAAAGGCATACCACTCTAGTATATAAGGCCAAAACAACTAAACTGAAGCATAAAAATTGTACTTCACACATAAAAATTAGATAGAAACATCACTAACTCTTCGATCACACAATAAGTGCCCTACTCAACAGTTCCATTACTCTTGCATCTCACAACTCCTTTGAATTTGGAGTTACTTTAGTATGTATTGTTCAAAGCCCTATAAAGCACAAGTTCTTCAAGTATAAAGGTAGTGTTTTGCATCACAGTGATTTGTACTATTGGTGATCTGCGTAAAATTTATATCTATGTATAGTCTAGTACGCTTACCTGTATTAAATTTTTCTGGAAGCGTGTGAAAGTAAGTTTTGAATTTTGAATCACAGTTGTACTTCTCTTTCATACTCCATAATAGCAATATTGTCTCAGAAGATATGCCATCAATCTCTTTTAAGAGCCGATACTGAATTGGATAAGGACAATTATATCAGTTATTAAGTACATAAGGATGGACATTTTAACTTGCATCTTATTCCTATGTGACATTTATATTCTCAAAGCAGAAGATAAATGAGGTGCAGTATAAAATAGGCATTTATATCCAATTTAACTCAGAAACAATATAGCACCGTTTTAAATAAAATACTTTCACTTTTTGAACAAGGGCACATACCATATCAGTTTCAAGCACAAGCTCCTCAGAAATGATAATGGACGCAGGAATTTCTAAAGCAATATCTCCAACTTTTAGATCATTCCCTGCTATCATGCCCCGACCTGCTCCTTCAACATCTGTGTAAATTAAGAGGAGAAGAAAATATGTATTACATATCTTACAGATAATACATGTGAAAGGAAAGAAAACATTCTTAAGTGAGAAACCAATTGAAAATCACACAATCACAATGAAACTTACAAGCTATCTTTAATTGTGTCTTTACCCCGTGGCTTTTACCCCACTCAACCAGGCATTCTTCTTGGTCATGACTTTGGTATTTTTCAATTACTCCCTTCACATTATTTTGGTCCCCAAAATCAGAAATTAAATCAAGAATTGTTTCCCTTACACCTTGCAAGATATTTGTATGGAAATCTGTACAACTAGAAAGTGATTTGTCGGTGAGCAAAACAATTGAATTGAGAGCCTCCAACTCATTCCTGGGGCTGTAAAACTCCACTTTTGTGTCATCTTCGGCAAAATAGAGTTCCAGCTGAATAGATGAGAATGCAGTGCATTTCAGTTTTCTACTTGTTAAATAGATAAGAATGATACTTTGATCGTATATTATTTGAAGAGTAAAATGAATCTTTTGACCTAAAGATGTGTGGGGAATCCAAAGAAGACTACCACAACCCCCTAACTATAGTTTCTCCTTAGAGTTATACTGTGTATTAGAGTATATATCAGAATCGAAGAGGAGAAAAAGAAGTAACCTCATTTAGCTGCATGATTCTTGCAATCTGGAGTAAGATCCTTACAGTATCATTCATCCAATCAGGTCCTGAGGAGCACCTGAGATATATTCGTTCCTTGGAACTAAACCCCTTACTTTGTAGTAAATTCTGATAAAACGATCCAGATTAGTTGTTATAGTAGAAATGGCTTGGAACTTTAGTTTAATAAAATCATAAGCAATTAAGGAAATCCCCAAAAAAGATAAACGAGAGGCAGATATTAGCATATCTTAGTGACTTAATCATTGTGAAATTATATGGCCTTTAAGTTTTACACTTATATTAACTTGGAGTAGTTTGCTGCTCTTAGCTGCTTAATTTTTCTCATATTTGAAACTCCTTAATTTGAAACAATTACAGAATTTTTTCTTACGAATATGCATTTTATTTAATCATGTCATATGGAAGACTCGCATCACTTTTTACTGATTAAGGAAATTTTATAACAAACACAAATTAGCTATGAACTATAAAGTTTAGAAACAAAAAAGCATAAACTTAAACAGCATTTAAAAAATAACTCGATTATCTTATATTTACCTTCTTTTTATCAAAGAAAGGATCGTTTTCAGATAACTCAAGAACAATTGAGCACTCCTCATCAGTATCCATCACTGCAACTGCATTCAATAGTTAGAAGTCAGACAATAATCTCAAGTCAATACCAGAACATAAGCAGGAGTTCCTCATCAAAAACCTATGAATCACTATCCCTGATTTATCATTAACAGCTTTAAGACTAGATTAACTATACTAGATCAACTAACATGTGTAACTAACTAATTATCAAGGATAACTAACTAGTTGATCTAATAATCAAGGTATGAAGAACACCATATCTTAATCAAATTATTTTCCATTCCAACATATTCTTGTATTTCTGGTAATGTGTATACTTGTATCATGTACAAACCCTGGGCAAAGGCATTCTAGTACGTACTCTACACAATCACAGAGAATTGAATATTGAATATAGAGTAGGAAATGAATATCATATATTCATAATCATGTAGGCGAAAAGCGAAGAACAAATTGAATTTCCGCGATCCTTGTTAGTATTTATAATGATTACGCATTACTCAATTTCGTTTGAAACATACAAATAATGATAACGAAAACGAAGTGATATTAGAATTTGAGAAGAAAAAGGTACCAGAACACAGTAGGCTCCAAAAGAAGTTGCGATAGCTTTATAGATGCTAAGAATGGAGAAGAGAGTGAAGTTTACTTTGTCGTTAGCTTCTCTCTCGACTGAAGTCGCCAATGGAGGAAGTGAGAAGGAAATTGAGCGGCAAGAAATAGTTATGTAGCTTGTTCGGAGCTTTGCCCTCGCAGTCTTGGAAATTATATGGATCCAACGGCTATGCAGTTGCCATCATCATGATGGTCCACTATACTCTTTCGCTTCTTGTCTGGTTTTGGGTTTTTATTTTTTATTTTTTATTTTTTATTTTTGCTTTTCTGATAGGGAAGTTTAACATGGCCCTGATGTAACTCTGATAAATAAATGCGAAAAACTGTGATATGATGCTATAGTATTTGGAAAATTTTACTGTTTTAAAAAAATATAAAGTTTGAATTTTTATAAATATTTATATTTTGAAAGATTTTTTTCAAATTTTCTGAACATATTTGTCTTTCATAAAACTAAAAAATATTTTTCAAAATACAAAATTCTAACTTGATATAATATATTTACGATTTGAAAATTTTCAAAAAAAAATTCATAATGTAAAATTTAAATTTTCTGAAATACATTTGCATTTCAGAACATAAATTGAATATGATACAGTAAAAAAAGATAAAACGAAAGTTTAAATACAATGTGAATAAAAGTGCGAAATTAATGGTATAGGACAAAATTCTCTGTTATTCTTTATGTTTGTGGGCTGATGGGCCTATTATGTTTGGTCACATTTTGCTCTACGCAGCTACTAACTACGACCCCAATTTTACATCCACATTCCCTCTCTAACAATTAAAAGGTCTAGTACATGTTTGGTTATCTGTTAGAAAATTTTCATTTTATAAAATTGATTTTATTTAAGTTGATTTAATGTTTAGATATTTACGTAGAAGGTAGTTAAATAATAAAATTTCAATTTAAAAACTTTATAGACTATAAAATTATAAATTTTAAATTAAAATTAAAATTAATCATAAAAACAAAATTAATTTTATTTAAAAGAAATCAAACATATTAAAATTAACTTGCTCCAAATGTAGAACCACACAAATTTGAAATTTCGTTTTCATTCTCAACTTCTCTTCTACGGTAAATTTTGTGAAATCAAGTCATCCCATCATAAAGTACAATCTTTAGTCCTTATAATAACATAAATCAAAACATGTTAATCTAATTGTGAAATTTGCGGCATCAATAGTTTTTTTCTTCCTAAAATGTGACTTTATTAAGATCACGCTCATAATTGTAGAACTCAAGGGACAAGTTGATCCCTTATAATAAATATAAAGGGCGACAATTTGGTCCCAAAACAATTAACCTATAAATTGTAATTTATCTTTCTTCTACAACTATTAATGTATTTTAACCTTCTATTTTTTAATAATATTTCTTTTCAAAATATTCATGATCGTTCATTCAATTCAATTGCATTTTTACTATTTAATATAAAATAAGTAATTCAACTTAAATTTTTTCAAATACCACATATTAGTTACGCATCAAATTAGATATTTTAGCTCAACATTTATTTTTCATTAACACATTTGTTTGTCCCTGCAATATCTTAAGGTTTCAATGTTATAGATAAACTCTTTAGCAAAAGATGAAGGAATTAATTTACGTCTTCTATTTGTTAATAATTAGTCAAATAGGATACAAACCAACCTGTTTTTCACTCTACTACACTAGTTATTTGCATAAAAAACATTAATATCAACTCCTCACATAAACACTACATGTAAATACATAATGATGGTTTGTAGATAAATGTTCGTTTAGGCAAAAACTTGTCTTGATCTATATTTTACATCCACCTAAAGTTGTTTCTTTATTTAAAGGGATTAAACTCAGTTTCTGTGATTTTTTCCATGAAGAATAATAGCTATAATTATCTCCCTCGCCATCCCTTTTACTATCAAGTGTCTGCAATTAATAGAGAGGGGGAAATCATTTTAATGGATTGGGTGAGTTGGTTTTCTCTTTTTTCTATAAACAAAAAAATATTAAAAAAAATATATAAATTCGAAAAATGTAAAACTATTTTTTTGTTAGAAATTCAGAAAAAAAATGCATTCATAACTGATTATATAATGAAAAACAAAACAAACAAAAGACAAATGAATACATTTTATAAACAAATTGAATATTTTTTAATCGGTTATTACTTTAGACGGCCTTAACATGGGGAAACCTGATTCAACCCATGGGTTCCGTGAGAGTCGACTCACAATGATCCATGATCATGGTAACTCATAATTTTTAGAAATCAATCCATTGGTGAGTTATAATAGACCAAGTTTGATCTAACACCACCTTGACCATAGCTTGTAAATACCTCCTTCAACTCTGTTGACAATCCATCCATATTTCATGATCTTGGCTATAAGGAAAGTTAAGCAAACAAGCCCAATACGTCATTAAGGGTAGGGATGGGTCGCTGCCTAATCCAAGGATAAAGACAGTCATTAAGGGTAGGGATGACAATTAGACCCAAACTCATTATTGAGAAATTTGAGAAATTGAATTTGAGAAATTTGAGAAACCTACAATGGGTAGGGTAAAAATTTGAGAAAATTGAATTTGTTTGACTAACTAGAGCATTATTGTGTTTCCTCACCCTTCTACGGAGGCGGCGGCAAGTATCTCATTTTATTAGTATTCACATATATAGGTCAAGTTCATTGGTCCCCTTATTTATTTTATGTATAACTATTATTATTTTTATTTTACTAGAACAAACTTAATAGTTACTTAATCTCTCTTTTTATTTTACTATAATAAAATATAGTTGTCAAATAAAGTAATAATTACATTTTTATTTGACAACTCTATTTTATTAGGGTTTAGTGTGTTAGGGTGTTTAGGATTTAAAAAGTAATGTTTAGGGTTTAAGAAATCACGTTTAGGGATAAGGGTTTAGAGTTTAGGGTTTAGGGTTCAAGATTCAGGGTAAAGAGTTTATGGGTTACGGTTTACGGTTTAAGTTTAGGATTTAGAGTTTACAGTTTAGTATTTAGGGTTTAGGGTTAAATATTTAGGGGTTATCGTCATTACGAATTCTAACTAATAAATGAAGATAATAATAACATTTAGTAAAATAGTGTTGTCTAATAATTATGTAATTAGTACTTTATTTGACAGCTCTATTTTTTTAAATGTTATTACTATATTCGTTTTATAGTTTTACTTCATAACAATTAGTGTGTTAGTGTATATGATTTGATATTAAGAGTTTAGAGTTCAAAATTTAAGTATATTATTTAGGGTTTAGGGTTCGGGGTTTAAGGTCATATTTGTTGCGAAGTATAACTTTTCAAAAGAAAGATAATAATAAAATCTAATAATATAAAATTATCAAGTAAAGATATCATTATTATTTATTTGAGAATAATATTTTTTTATATGTTATTAGTTTATTCGGTAAGGAAAACAAATACAAAACGAATATCATAATAACATTTAATAAAATAGAGTTGTCACATAAAGTAATAATTATATATTTATTTGACAACTCAATTTTGTATATTTGAATAATTTTTAAATTTAATCACAAAATAATATTTATTTATCGATCTATTTTAGTTAAAGTGTGAGTAATAGGTATGGGTACGGACACTTAGATACCCAGATGGTAAGGGTACGGGTATTAAAGTTGATACCCAAAAGAGTACGGGCATGGATATAGATATTTTTTTAAACTGCAGATATGGGTACGGATACTATAGTACCCTACCCAAATCCTACCCATTACCATTCCTGAAAAAGGGCCACGTGGTTAAAGGGTTGTGCGTAAGAGTATAAGAGATTAACCAAATAAGGTTAAAAAAAAAACTAAAAATCTTTTTAAAATAATTTTAATTTGAAAAAAAAAAAAACTCTTCGACCATAAAAAAACTTGTAAGCATAACTCGCCTAAAAGTCATCTCTAAAAAAGTATGTTAAAACCTCACCCTATTGGAGGTTGCAATCAGTGACGAATCTTGCAAAAAATGTTTGGGGGAGTTGGATAGCGACAAATATTAACTAAAATATTATAATTTAAATTTAAATATTATAATTTAAATATAAATATTATAGTTAAAAAATTTAAAAGTCATATAGTTTTTTTAGAGTATCACACAATTCATATATAGTAGAAAAGTTGAAAAAAATTAGAATTTCAATTTTTACAAGTCGTATAATTTTCATAAATCACACAATTCAATCAAATAAAATATATCCATTTTATAATTTTCATCTTTGTCAAAAAAATTCTTATTTAAAAAATGCATCAATTTTTTTATATTTAAATATCGTGTTACTTCTAAAAAAATATACATATTAATTAAAATAATTTACAATTAAAAAAACAGTATCACATTATATCATATATCAATAATTAACATGAAAAAGTTTGTTAATAGTTAATAGTTGATTTGAAATTAATTAATTTATCATTCTCTATCATATAATTTATGTATATACCAACGTTTATTCTATTAATTTTATTATATTTTATTAGTATAAATTTTAAAAGAGAAAAAACAAATATAAAAAAAGGTACATAAATGGAGAAGAGAGAATAAAAAATTACTCAACCATATAATTTAAGGATATTTTAATAATTTATCACTATTATTTTTAATAATATATAGTTACTTATTATAATTATATATATATATATATATATAGAAAAATTAAAAAATATAAGGGGTGGCACCTGCCAGCTCCTAAGAAGATACGCCACTTGCAATCGTAACACAATAAAAATAAAATATTTACAAATATGTTCAAGTGAGATAGATAGGTCCACGAGAAGAAGAAAAAAGTAGTATACATTGTTAAAAAAATACATATAAAAGTCACGTAATTAATTAGATAGAAACTGACTTGATAGGTTATGTAGGATTGACAAAAGAGGTTGAAGGATTGAAAATCCTAACCCACCTGCTAAAAATGCAAGTTAAACGGGTTAATCCGGCTTGTACAACCTACTTTGCCATAATAGCAATTGCAAGTACTACTACTTAGCTGCCTCAATATCTAAATATGGAACTTTTGAAAAAGATTGCCTTTTTTTATAGAATTATTTTCAAATTATTTATTATATTAATTTATTATTGTTTTATAAAATACCCCTATTATTTTACCTCTTGTATAATGCAATACATATTATGGTAGGAATATAAATTAATTTTCTCCTGTAAAGGTTCATTTTTTTATAAAAAAATATTAATTGCTAATGTTTAAAATTATTATTGTGAAATTTTTAAATTCAATGTGATTTAGTTGCATTTAAATATTAATTGCTAATGCCGTTTATATATATTTAAATAATCAACAATATATGTAGAGACGTAGATATCAAAGATAAAACTAGTATGTAAGACTTGAAATTCTCAATAGTTCTGCGTCTTATTTGAAAAATATCGTATTAAGATATTTTTTAAAAATATATCTAATATTAATACAATAAAGGTTAAATTATATCAGCGGTTCCTTAAGTTAATTTTAAGTAACGTTTTAATTTTTTATGTTTTTTTTTTCTCAAGTTAATCATTTATTTTAATTTTAAGTGATAATTTGATATTTTATGTTTTAAAATATCAACAATGTTGTCTTTTTTTTAACATATATTCATTATCAATAACTTGAAGTATATTCATTATCAGATATTTTA
>JBBPBS010000007.1:13220975-13258832 GCA_037974835.1 Cicer judaicum
TGGAAACTAATAACAATATTGATTTAAGTGTTAGAAATTGAAGATGTTCTCTTTATTAAAAATGTTGTAATTTAAATTTAAAATTAATTGTTTAATTAGTTACTTAAATTGAAATTAGTTAAAAAATGTGATAAAAATTATATATAAATTGTATAACCATTTTAATATTAAAATAACACATTTACATCAATCCATTCAATTTCTAATTTACCTTTGTTATAGGTTAAACATTAATATTTTTTATATTTTAAAATTAAATAAATATTATTTATTTATAATAAAATTATCTTTAATATTAATCAATAATCACAAGCAAAGTAGATATTTGGATAAAAAATAATAAAAATAAGGTACTTGTTTATTATAAATGAATACAATTATGACTTATTAACAAAAGGAACAAAAGAATAAAAAAGTATGTTGACACATAAAATATTTAATTTGTCATAATTATTTACACAAATATATATCATTTAATTATATATTTTAAAAATATATGTTATTAATTATTTTTTGGTTCTATGTTTTTTATTAAATATGATACTTAAATAATACGTTTAAATGATTGTGTCCACCCAAGACAATTCCTCGTGTTGACACACCTAGAACAACACCAGATTAAAATAATCCCCGGCTTTGTGTTTCCAAAATGGCTTCGAATGAGGCTGAAATTATTATCTGATAGAGAAGATGTGGCCACCGAATCCCTCCATCATTATTTATTCCCCCAGTTAACTTATTTCCTCAATCTTTTCTCAACTGACAAGCAACTACATTATTTGAAGTAAGAAAAATATGGAAAAGGATAATAAAGAGATATGTTTCAGAAAAAAATAAAAAATATTAGACAAATGTGCATGACATGTGATCTTAGGGTGGTTGTGGGGTCACATTCCCTTCCAATTCCAATCAATTATTGGTTTACATCGGGCGGCTTAAGGTTAATCGATTCATCTATTTAACATTAAGTTAAATAAGCATCGATCTTTTATTCAAGAGAAATTCTCTATAGTCCTTGTAGAAAGTGGTGACTTAATATAATATAATTTAATTAATAAATATTTTTTTTATTAAATATTAAAATTATGATTTGAATTTAAATTTAAATTTTTATTATTGTATATACAAGTTTTTGCTATTTTATATTATCTTTCTTTATTTTTTGTAACACTTACGTAATAAATTATAGTAAAATAAACAATACCATTAAAATGTAACAATATATAATTATTAATGAAAGTTGGTTAATTTTTTTTATGATATTTGATCGGATAAATTTTATACTTATAATATATATTATCATTAAAAAGTTATTAAATGAGTGATGTGTATATGTATAACATATTTAAACATCAAAATAAGAATACTCCACTAATTGTGGGTGATCTAACAAGTGCCTTTTAAATTTCTCATTTATTCCTATGTTCATTTTCTGTGGCAATTAGAAAAACACATACTAATTAAACAGCAAAGCTACAAAAACACATATAGATCATTAACTAATTAAAGTAGTTGACATAAAATTGCGCAATTACCAAGTGCATCCATTCCACCAAGAGTGACATAATTAAAGTGTTAATCAATCTCCACTCATTTGTTAAAGAAGGTAATTATATGCAAAATCCAAACTAATTAGGGAAGGCGAAGAGAGAAATATATAAATATATTTGACAAACAAGAGAAGGAGTTGAAACTTTTTTTAATAATTGTGTATTTAATTTAAGAGGAGATGAATTTTTTTAAATAATTTTACAATTATATGAAAAAAATTTCATCCAACTTGTATCAAAATCGAAGGAGATCAAAAATCATTATGAATGAGTTATCTTTTCCTAAATGTCGAACTAAATATACATTTTTTAAAAAATATTACGTTATTTTTTTTCAAACTCTTCCAACTAAATACACATTTAAAATATTTGTTAAATAATCTAAAATTAAAATTTTGTATTGAAAATATTAAATTAAAAAAAAAACACAACCTTTAATACATTTCAATAAAAAATTTATATATTTAATTATCTAACAAGGTCTTAAAAAAACTTGTTAATATCTCCTTACAAATAGTTAAATATCTGATTATATTCTAAAAAAAAATAAAAGTACATATTTAAATTACATTGAATTTACTATAATCACAATAAAATTTCAATATTTTTTAAATCTATAAATGAAATTATAGATAAAATCAT
This sequence comes from Cicer judaicum, assembly GCA_037974835.1. Lineage (NCBI taxonomy): Eukaryota > Viridiplantae > Streptophyta > Magnoliopsida > Fabales > Fabaceae > Cicer > Cicer judaicum. The sequence goes on from JBBPBS010000007.1 coordinate 13,223,168, forward strand.
ATTTGATAATTGAAGTATGATTTAAAAACATTTTTAAAACAATATTTTTATACTGGATTAACTATATTTTTTGGTATGTATGATTTTTATTAAGTATATCTCTTTAAATTTCACATGTTTTTAACCTTTACTTGTTTACTTCAACGGATGCTGTTTATTTACCGACCTGCAATGCAACCAGTTGTATATGCTTTCCCTTTTTCCAAACCAAACACAGTTGCTTGTTGTCCAATTCCAAAGATCTTGAAACGAGTAACTTCTGATCTCATTTCAGAATCCTCGTCAGCTATCAGTAGCAGCAAAGTTCAAAAAATTTCCATAATTATGTAAAAGTAAAAAAAGAATCAATACTATTTGATGTGGTGCATTGTAAACACACAAAAACACTCGATCACTCTTCAAAATCCAGCTCCCAACCCAATAGATTAGGCCCCATCTTCTGATATCTTCCCAACTCAAACAAACAAAATTCCAAAAATCCTTTTTGTTTTTTTCCTCATTACCTCTGCTCTGCTGTTTTCCTTTGTACTCACTTGCCCCACCCACTGACTCACTTGCATTCAATTCAATTACGCTATCCGTATTCATTTTCACAAAATACTTTTTTTATTATTTTAATTTTTTTAAATACTTTTCTATTATTATTATTATTATATAAAACTTTAAAAATATTTTTATATTAATATTCGATTAAAAATATATTAATATATGTGTAATATTAGAGAAATACATTTGGAACAATATATGAGACAAACAAATCGCCTTTTTGCCTTTTCCTTTATTCTCCTCATCTATTCTCCACAAACTAAAATTCCCCCTCAGGTTTTTCTCTCCCTCGTGTCCAATTTTCATTTCCTTTTTTGTCATACCCTATTATACCCTCGTTTCATAACCCATAAATTTAACCGCTCCATTTAATTCAATTTTAAGATTGGGGGAATGTAGACCGATTAAAAATAATTGGTTTAGTTTTTTAATTATTTATTTTTTTACCATTTCTTTCATCAAGTTCGGACTAAATTAATGAATGAATATTTTTGTTCCTTAATGATGTTTTCTCACAACAATAAAACTTATTTTAAAACATTAACTTTTTTCTTAATAATTTAAATTTTATATTATTAAAATATGTATATAATTTATATTAAAAATCTAAAATATAAAATATTTTTTTTTAACTAACGCTTTTAATATAGTGTAAAATAATAATAATACTAGTTTAATTCAAATTTCGATGATTAATTTTGAATAACATAAAATTGATATTTAAATTAAAAATTTAGTTTATTTATATTATTAATATAATATTGTTTTAGATTACTAATTAATTAAAACTGTTAAATTATAAATAATATTTAATTTTTATTATAACTATCTAATTTTGTTTTGATATTCTTATGTTAAAATTATACTTTTAAACTAATATAAGGAAGTAAGATATAATAGATTTGTTTCTATTTAGACCTCACTGTGAAATAAAAGAATATAAATTTCAAATTATTGGTTAGAATATAATTTATTAAATTAATATTTATTTTGTGACTTTGTATCTTCTCATGATAATCCATTAATAAGAAAATTAATAATTAAAATATTAAATACATATTTTTATTTTTGAAATTTCATAAATTGAATCCCAACTCACCCGAAACCCCACCCCACTTACTCTATAAATACAGCAAGACCGTGCCATTAAATTTACAGGATATCCCTCTCCCAAACACAGCATTCATAGTATTCTCTTGATAATAAAAATCATTGAAATTATTCTATCTATATTTCTTGTTCCGTCTAAAAGCCAAAGCCATTAATTAAAGTTGTGTCTTTTTCCATTTGGACAACACACATAGTTATTAGAATGAAAGAGTATTGGACTTCTTTTGCATCAATTCTTGGTGTCTTTGCTTTTTGTCAAACCATCCTCCAAACGGTGTTCCCACCAGAACTCCGTTTCGCTTCCGCAAAACTCTTCAACCGACTCTTCAACTGTTTCTCCACATACTGTTACTTCGACATAACAGAAATAGACGGCGTCAACACCAACGAACTCTACAACGCCGTTCAGCTTTACCTAAGCTCTTCCGTTTCCATAACCGGCAACCGTCTAAGCTTAACACGCGCCGTTAACTCAAGCGCCTTCACTTTCGGTCTCGCAAACAATGACAGCATCGTTGACACATTTAACGCAGTTAACGTTACGTGGGAACACGTCGTGACTCAGAGAAATTCACAATCATTTTCATGGCGTCCATTACCAGACGAAAAACGCGGTTTCACTCTTCGAATTAAGAAGAGAGATAAAAATTTGATTCTTAACTCTTACTTAGATTTCATAATGGAAAAAGCATGTGAAATTCGTAGAAAAAATCAGGATCGTCTTTTGTACACAAATTCAAGAGGTGGATCTTTGGATTCAAGAGGTCATCCATGGGAATCTGTGCCGTTTAAGCATCCAAGTACATTTGATACATTAGCAATGGATCCTTTGAAGAAGAAAGAGATAATGGAAGATTTGATAGATTTTGCAAATGGACAAAGTTTTTATCATAAAACTGGTAGAGCTTGGAAAAGAGGTTATCTTCTTTATGGTCCACCAGGAACTGGTAAATCTAGCATGATTGCTGCTATGGCTAATTATCTTGGTTATGATATTTATGATTTGGAGTTAACTGAAGTTCATAATAATTCTGAACTTAGGAAACTTCTTATGAAGACTAGTTCTAAGTCTATTATTGTTATTGAGGACATTGATTGTTCTATTAACCTCACTAACAGAAAAAAAGAAAAAAATAATGTTTCTAGTTCTTGTTCAAGGAGTTTTTATGATTCGGTTGAAATGCGAGGAGGTGGTGTTGGTGGTGAAGAAGGTGGGAATTCAATAACGCTTTCTGGGTTATTGAATTTTACTGATGGGTTATGGTCATGTTGTGGAAGTGAGAGGATTTTTGTGTTTACTACGAATCACATTGAGAAACTTGATCCAGCTTTGTTGAGAAGTGGGAGAATGGATATGCATATATTTATGAATTATTGTTCTGTTTCGGCTTTGAAGATTTTGTTGAAAAACTATTTGGGTGTTGAAGAGGGTGTTGATTTGGATGAGATTGTTTTGAAGGAATTGGAAGAGGTTGTTGAAATAGCGAAGATGACACCAGCTGATATAAGTGAGGTTTTGATTAAGAATAGGAGGAAGAAGGAGAAAGCTGTTGGTGAGTTGTTGGAGATTTTGAAGTCCAAAGCTGAGGAAAATGTGAAAAATGGTGTTCTTGTCAGAGGGGAAAAAGATGAAGAGGATGATGTTGAAGAGGAAGAGAAAAGGGCACTTGATAGTGATAGTCCTAAACAAGAATCTGAGGTTGAAGATGATTGCAAGGTAGGATCAGAGGAAGAAGAGAAAATTAAGTGATCATAACAAAACAAACTATGAATTTAATCACATGGTTTGTGAAATACAGGGGAAAAACAGGGGAGGGAAGAAGCCATAGCTTCTTTATATTTTAAACATGTTACATACGTATGTCTTATTTTAAGTTTTATTTATTTTTTTAGTGATGGAAATCCTTTATTATATAAAATAGATAAATAAATAATATAAGTAAGAAAATATTATTATTTGCAACTGGTTTGGCATTAAGATTTGTTCATACTTTGGTTTAGGTCTTTACAACCTGACTTAATTGCGTAGCCAGCTGGGAGGTTGGTAAACACCTGGGATGCACATGGCATGGAAAAGGCTATTAGCTTGATAGGACGTGTAGGGAATATGAGTGATAAGTAGGGTAGCTCTGTTACCTAGTAAAATTGAAATTTTGTTTCGATGATTCAATTGAATTCATTTACCATTTTGAATTGAATTATACAAATACAATTGGAGGTTTGAGGCAAGTTAAGCCATTTTGGGGATCTAAGTAAGTACTAGAGTTATTCTTTTTTTCTTCAATTTTTTTGACTAAAAACTGTTGTTATTCTTATTCTGTAGATTTCTATAACAATTTACAATTCAGAATAACAATAGACTTGCTAATTCTAGCCGCCTGCTAAAATAGCTTAATTTGGACTGTTTTATAAAGTATTTTGCAACGTTTTCCATCACACAACGAAGACTAAAACATGTATTAATTAGATGTAAAATTGGGGATTTTTTTTTTTTGTTAAAATTGAAGAGTAAATTATTTTGAGACACGTTTATTTATGAGATTCATTTGAGATGTAAAACAGTATTATTTATAATAATAAATTAAAAAAGTAGCTTATAGTATTTGAAACAGTAGTGAGTCGGATTTGTAATTGTTGGTAAGTGCATTGTTGATTAATAAATAATTAAATGGGTTAGATGGAAACAGTTTTTCTTGTATTGTGAGTTCGTCATGTACCATCGATGTTATGTTTGTGAAAACTCCTTTAATTTTTCTTAATCCAACTTTGCTTCGGGTGTCAATGTCTGATTGGATCGATACCGTTAACCTTTTTTAACAACTGGATTTTGTATTAATTAAAAAATATTACTACTGTGCAAGTGGATAGGATTAGAGGGTATTTTGGGAACTATGGATGGAATTAACCGGTGGAAACAACTGAAGGGGACGCAGATTTTGTGTTAGGAAAAAGTAGGGTAAGAGGAACAAAAGTAACCATAGAAAGTCTCCTCATAAATAAGAAAAGTTGAAAATATTTGGATGTTGATTTTGATGTCGAGTTGTAAAGGCTTAAAAGATTGTCAAGCTAAAGAGTAGTGATATGCTAATGTAGTATTCATGTGATCTTGATCACTGTTATAAAAAATTTAGATTGTATTTTAAATGAAATTTTAAAAAATAAAAGTACATTTAACAATTTTTTAATAATTGTAAAAATAATTATTTTAATTTATAATAGTGATGAATGAAGTAAATTAAAAAAATAGAATTTGCCAGAAAATGATAGTAAAGTTGAGAAGAGATAAGTGACTAGCAACCAATCACTAAAAAATTTGGAAATGGATTTCCAACCATCAAAAGTGATTGTATAGTTGATTAAATTTATTGAAAATAATTTAAAAAAGTTCAAATCTTAAAAAAAAATTATTTTGACCTGGCAACCATTTGATTTCTTTTCTGTGGCTCTAATTTATTTGATTGTGTTGTGAAATTAGGGATCTTAGACTATAGCGAATTGGGGTTCAAAAAATTGATGCCAAAAAAGGAAGTTAGCTTGACTAATTTGTATAACCATTACTTCCATGAAGAAACTTCAATTGCTCATACAAAAGTATAACATAATAGTACTTTATTACGAGGAAAAAAACACAAGACTAAAAATCTTTTGGATAAATAACAAAGTTTATATGAAATGTACTTCATTCGTTGGTTTGTGAAGAGGGAAGTTTCTATTGTATTCATATGTAAAAGAGACAAAATGATTAGCCAACAAAGTTGAACAATTTCAAAATGGATTAACCAACAATGTAAAAGAGACAAAATGAGCAATAAACTCAAAGATCCATATTTGTTTTTCGACGAGCAGTATAATAATATGTAACTCTAAACTCATCATTTGCAAAGCATCCCTCCATATGATTATGAATTATGATCTCTTAATAATTTTGAAGTTAAATTAATCTCTTTGATTATTTATAATTATTAAATCCTTTCATCATTTTTATTTTAGTTAACACTCTCAAACTCACTTTTTTTAATTTAAAATCGTCTCAAAACGAATAATTTTTTTTAATCTTAAACCGAATACTTTATGTACACTATAAATAACAAAAAAAATTCTTACCAAATTTTATTTTAATGTTATTGTATTTTTAAGATCACAATTAAATTTAAACTCGTGAGTTTGATTATCAATTTATTTATTTTAAATAGTCTTTTGGTAAAAAAAAAATCACAAATCACAATTATTTATTTATTAAAAAAATATTTTTTTTCAACAAATCGTCTAAATATAAAATCTTATTAAAATTATGAAAGTCTACCGATATTCAATGCTCTTCTAATTTCTAACTTTTAAAATTATTTTTGAATAGAACAAGTAAGATACACATCAATTTTCGTTAAGGCATATTAATAAACTCTAAATGGCAATATCAATTTTTTTTAAACATGTCTCTATATCTAAATATAAAACTTTATTAATAAAATCATGAAAGTTAAAAAAGTGAATAATAATATTAGATTATTTTTCAAGTTTTCCATTCTTACTATTTATTGTATAATTATACTTTTTATTGTAAATTAATTAGGGGTAATTCTATAAATAAATAAAAAGGTACGGTGTGCAACGAAACTCATATTAGTTAAAGCAAAACTCATCAATTTTCACGTGTAATTATTTGGTTAAAATAGATTTCTTTATCCACAATTCAACGAAATGAAAGACTTAATAAATAGTTTAAGATTAATATTTGTTTATGTAAAAGTGCGATCACTAGCTACATGCGTATAAATTATTTTTCTATGATCCCCACAAAACATCAACTTCATAAGGATGAAAGGGAACTTTTTCTTCTTGATACTAGCATTATATATATGAAAAAGATTCAAAAGAAGCATTTTTAAGCATCAAGTCTACGGTGTATATATGGCATTGCGATTTTGTTTTGGTAGAGGCAATTGCGAATTTTATTTGACCTTACACAACTTATAATATCCGTTAGTTTGTGAGGAGGATAATAAATTATCTAATTAAATTCAACACGAATAATTCAAAACTATTGATTGTCGTTTTTCATAATAAAACAATATTAAACCCTCATACGTGGAATCTCAATTGTCCATATCCATTTTCAATTCCTCACGCCAAATGACTCCAATACTTTTTTTAAGGAGTAAACTCTTTCTCATCACTTTTAATTGCCTTTTCAACTCGTTTGGAAATAAATTTAGTTTGGTCTTTATTAAACCTACAATTTATCGGAATTGATCAGGTTAAAGAATGAATTAAAGACTTAAAACTGATCCGATCAATTATTTGAATCGGATAAGGGATACACCAAACCCAACCTAACTCATCCTTTATATACCATTGAATAAAGTCAAATTAATAAAAATTTAATTCAAATCTTATAGACGTTTGAGTTTAAATCTTATCATCATTATTAAAATCTCAATGATAAATAATATAAAATTAAATATTTCTATAAATGTGTCTTGAGTATCGAAAATTTGTTTTAACTTTATTAAACTTTAAACTCCAGTACTCAACTCTCGACAATTAAGTTTTATTTTTTACAAAAAATAATACTTACAAATTTCTTCAAAAGAAAAATAACATACAAACAACATCAACACATACAATATAAACTTTGACGATGAAATAATATTTAGTTTCTATCTCAAAAATATTTTTTTATATCTAATTTTGATACCGCTAAATCTCAACCATTAATCAAATATGTTGAATGAAAAAATATATATTTAAAAAATATAAAGGATTGGGTGATAAAAATTGCAAACATAACCTCTTCATATTTTTTTCTAACATGAAAAAATCTACTCCGATCTCTACCTTACTTAGAGATCAATGCAAAGATTTTTATTCTAGTGGTTCCCCATTGAGAAAAATAAGATGTCCCACCAAAACCAAATATAATGGATTTGATAAGTGGTTAGGTTTTTTTGCTGGACCAACACAAAGATCGCCCTAACATCTAGCCACGCATTTTTTTTATCTCACACACAAAACCATAGATAATCATGATTATTAAGAAAAGTCGTATAACTTTTATAAGCGATATATAATTATTTGATAATAACATTCAGATTATATATTTAAAATTTAACACTATCATCTTTTCGTTCTAAAATTTCTCCTCATTTTACATGCTATATATACTCACACAAAGTATAAATAATTTCAACGGAGTCGACTTATTTACAACCACGTTACTTTCAATGCATTTAGATGAAAAATTTGAATCTTTCACGTTGAAAGCATGGTTCACGGCTTGTCTATTACGACTAGTTTTTATTTCAGGTGTTATTAGAAAAATATTTATAAAGTATCAATCTTTATATATTAGTGTTTTTTTAGTTTTTTAGATTCAAAATGATTTATCTAAATTTACAATTAAGTAATTTTAATTTAGTAAAAAATAACAACATAGCAATTAACTACTAATAAAAAGAAAATAATAAATATCTTATAGTACAAACTCATATCAATATATTTGATATATTAGAGTATAAATTTAAACACGTAATAGTGTTCATTATTTTATATTTAATGTGTGACTTTGATCATTAAATCTTTTAAAACAAAAAACCATAAGCAATGTTGAGACAGTATGATTTGAAAATCTTTTTGTGGCTATTCAATGTTACGTAGTATTACTAGGTTAGAATAATTATTGACAAATGGTTTGCCAATGATACATTACACTTAAACATATTTGAATGCTTAGGGCATCTCTGAGAAAGATTTTGTAGACTTTTTTTTAGTAATAAAATATCATGTTGGGGTGCGATATATAGTTTTGATTTTTATAAATTTGGTCTTAGTTAAAGAACCTTAAAATGATTATTATTTATGTTTTAATAATAGTTTTGTGTTGAAATTTTATTATATGCTGGTAATTTACTTATATATTACTCTTTTTTTCACAATTATAAGAGAAAAACTTTTTTTTTTTACAATTATAAGAGAAAAATACACATAATCCGACTAATTTTTTATTTTACATAAATAATTTTTTTTATTTAAAAGACAATATCTATGAATATTTATAGATACTTAAAAATTAATTAAATATACGTTAGACAGAAATTTGTACAAATATAAATAAAATATAAATATTATTTTTATTCAACAAATAGTGTAGTAATAATATTATTACCACATGTATAGGTTGGTTACACCAAAAAATCTCAATTTATTTAATAAGAAAAAATAAAAATAGTTTATAATTACGCTTATACTTTTCAAACTAAATAAAAAGATATTTTCATAAAAGACAGACCGTGATAGCTCAAACCAGATCAAAACAAACAATATTTAAAAAATCCTGATATCGTAGAGTTGAGATTGAAACAATCAAAATAAAATCCAAAGATAATAATTGGAATCTCTACACTTAAATGGTGCAATTTGCACAAAAATTAAATATCCGAAAGGACATGGAGAATTAGCCACCGTTGGAGTTCCTCTAAACGGAACAAGTAAGGGTTCCTTTTACTCAGCTTAAAAGGGTGGCTTTTGTTTTACCACCGTTAGATGGAGTTATGGCTTTCATTCTTATGTACAAAGAATCAGATACCTGCATTCTGTCCTTAGGAACCATGCATAAATTGAACGGTGAACCTTCATTCATTTTTCTTTTGACCAAGTCTACCTTTTGTTTTTTGACCCCAAACCTGCCTTTTATTATTAAATTTTATTTGTGAATTTTTTAATGGAAAAAACATGTACGAATATTACTCATACCTCTTTTATAATACACTACCTAATTTATCTTTCTTTTAAAACAAATATTAAACAAAAAACATTGTCTTACTTTATCATCTATATATACTTTATATTTCAAAAATTTAAAATTTATATTTTCTAAAATACAAATTGCTACAAAAATCTTAATTTAAGTTTATTAAAATGTAAATATATTAAAATATGAATTCTTTGTGATATTTTTGTTATAGTTTTCTTTATATTCTTTTTAATTTATTTATTTATTTTAACATTATAAGTAAATGTCAGTTCTATTTTCTAAATATATGAGGTTTTGTTATTATAGTTTTTTAGAATGTTTCGTTACCACAAAAAATATTTTTTAAATATCCTGGTGTTAGAAATTTGAGAAACAAGATCTATTAATAAAAGATATTTTAAATTAACAATAAAAACACAACTTTGAAGATAAAATAGATTAATAAAATATAAATTAATAGATATTTTTTAATTTGAATAAATTTAAAAATTAGAAAGCTACTTATGTTATTAATAACTGGACACAGTGTTGCATGAGTAATGATGACTCCACAGAAGGCAGCACATTGTATTGCATTGTATTTCAGTATTTGTATCCTATAATATATATCTGCAAAATACAAGAAAGGTTAAAAGGGGTTACTGATTGATTACGTATCACAAACGTTTTCTGCGAGATCCCTTTGCTTCTGCGATTCCGTACATAACAATTCACCATCACGTTAACTCTACAATGTACAAACACAGACCACAGTGTCTCGCGTCTTTCATCACTTATCACCGTACAACTCTTTTTTAACTCTTCTGCTCTCAACTCAAAGGAATTCATCTTATATAACAAAATAATAATTATGACAATTTTTCAATTTCTTATCGCAATCGATTTATGCGTTCAAACGAGAGCTCTAGTTTGAAAGCAACAACTCTATGTTTGGTTTAGTTTAGCATCCGTTGAAGTTTGGTCTTATCAAAATGTGTATAGCTAAGCTACTTATGGGGGGTAGATTTAGCAAAAGAGATGATGATGATAACGTTAGAAAAATGTATACAACATGACAACTATGATATCACTTCTACTAAGTAGTACTCATTATTTGACCCTACACATATGAACTAGCTTACAGCAGAAATTGGATTAATTTTTGTCCAAGAACAAGACCACATGTACGCGAACGAGACTTTAAATTGTAACAACCATCTAAGAAGAAGAATAAAGTTTAAATTGGCGACCTCATACAAGGAATCATAATGACTTTATTTGATTTGCATATAGGGCTAGCTAGAGCTCCATCTAGGATGCACACATCTGCCTTTTTTTCTTTTTAAATTAAATCTAAGTCTTTCAATAAGATCGAGGGTCGAATAAATTACTCCTACTGAACGTTTGTCATATTAAATTTTTTAAGTGGGTCTCGCTAATTTCTAATTAGGAATTACTCGCTCAGTTTCACAATTAATCTAATTTAAGGTTTATATATAGATATTTAAATTAATTAATTAGGAGAAAAAGAAAAATTATTTTACCAAATTATTTATTTTAATTATTTGTAAATTTTTTATTATTCTGATATTCTCAACAAAATAATTAAATTTTATTAATAATATTTATTTTAAAATGATTTTTTAATTAAAATAATCCTCAACAAATGGAATATTAATAAAAGACATGGACTCCAAAAAAAAAAGAGCACTTGTTATTTATTAATGATTGAGATGTTTGTCATGGATATATAGTTTTTTTTTGAAGTATTTAAAAAAATAAAGTTTATAGTAAATATAGAATCAATAAGTAGAATTCAAGTTAATATTTTGTTAAAATTATGAACAAAAATTTATTTGACTTCTATTTACATTCGCCTTTAATTATACTATTAAAATTAAGATTTCAACAATGTATTAATTCTATATTATTGAAATTAGAATCAGATAAAAAATAATATGTAGAAGATCAATAAACAATGGCAAACAAAATAGGACTAGTTGGTGAAAGAAAAGCACGGTATCCGTACCTCATTTACTACGTCCACTAAAAACTTAAGTGTCCAACCATTAACCCATCATTATGATCTCTTAATCATAATCATATACGACAAAGATGCAAACATCTTCATATTTGCTGGCCATAGCTAAACAAGGATTTGACCTCTCTTGCACTTATCTAAGTTTAATTCAAAAGCGTAATGAGTAAATACTCCTATTAGTAATTGTTTTGGATGGGGCAACTAGCATAGTCTTTACAAAGTACAAAAACCGCCACCACCAATCTATATAGGGAAACAACTAATGTCTCTTTCCAAACCTACTAATCCTAATTATTGAAGCTTTTTCCTTTACAAGATTCCAACATGTATATGATTATTGTCGGATTGGATGTGACTAACGAGTTTTGCATAGTGAATGCCATTTCATTTCAATGCAACGATTGCATGGTACTAATAAATAAATAACCAACACACAATGAGCATTGTCTCAAACTGTTGTTGCTCCCACAATCACCAGAGTCACACAATCATATAGCTGTTTGGATGTAGAAGAAAGACGGAAGATAGAACATATAGATGTGGGATCCACCTGCTGTTTAACTCTTCGATGACATGGGAATGTGAAGAAAGGAAGGGAAAAGTTTCTGATTTTTTTTGTTATTCCATAAATACCCTTGCTTCTTGCGTGTTGATTTGCAGAAATAAATCCATGTACCAACTTTATTCCTTCTTTATTATTGTCTCTCTTTCTCAAGATCCCAACATCATCGTGTATATCCAAAGCCTTTCTCACAACTTTCAATCAATTACTAGGAAATGAAATTGGTTTCTCTTTAGATTAGATTTCACTCATTTACTCTCATCTCATGCATTTGGTTATCGTTCCATTCCCCTATATGCTATTTCCCACGTCCCTCCCCATTGATTCCCATTACCTACCAGGCCAATCCCATATTGCCAACTAATACAGTTAATTACAGACATTTTCAATGTAATAGCTTTAATTACTTTGTTCTCAATTCTACATTTTCCACACCACTACTCTATTATATATTTATGACAATGGCTAATAATCATATGAGAAGTTCTAGCAATAAACTATAACAAGGATAATTTTGTAAAATTCAACATTTTTTTTTTATAGTTTTTCTTAATTTGTGAAAAAACCTAGACAATTATTTTGAAATGGAGTACTTTCTTCTCCACCACCAGGATCTCCAGGCCCAACCTCTTAGACTTCTTGTCTGTTCTGCTCCCTGGGGCTATCATATTATCCCTCCTCTGGGCATCCTTCTATAAACCTTCACTACGGGCCTATCACATTCTTATCTATATTAGACAAAAATTGTAAATGTTCATTCAATCCCATTTTTATTAGAAATGTAGTTAGTCATAAGTTAGTTAAATTACTTAGGTGTTAGTTACAAGTAAGTTATTTTAGTGAAAAATTAGTTGTTTTGATTTGAATATATGAACTTTATTATACCTACTATTATAATTATTTTCTAATTTTATCAATACAAAATTATCTCTATTTATTATCAATATTTTACAAATTCTATAATGGTATTGGAGCGCTGCTTATTCTACTATTTTTTATAAGAACTTAATTGATTTATTTATTTTTTCTAACAATTTATTTATTTTCATCTCTTTTCTCCCTTCAAAAGTAGTTCTTTATCCTTATTTCACGTGATGATGATAATATTAAAAAAAGCCAATAAGCAAGCATTAAAGGCAACATGTTTCTCAACAAAATTATTTAAAAACTTTTTCAATATTTTGATATCAACCTTGTTTCAAACTTTGGTCAAATATAAAAAGATAATATCAACCTTGTTTCAAACTTTGGTCAAATATAAAAAGATAAAGTCAAATGCATTTGTTGAAAATTTCTCAAAAATAAAAAAAGTATTTTGTGCCAAAATTTTCTTTCTTTTTAGTCAAATCGACTTTAAAAAAAATAATGTAAACAAAATCTTGCATGTAAAAAGATCTTAGCCGATGTAATTTCGGCATTCAAAATCTTTTGACCGATTTATTTCTAACATTTCAAAGACATTTAATTGATATATTTCAAGGTTTCTCATTATATTTCTTTATTTTTTATCAACATTCATCTATTCCAAACTACAAGTGTCACCTTCTAACTTGCAAAGGGATATAAGAGATGTAAAATTAGTTACTTTAGTTTGAAATTAATTAGTCTAATTTGGGTATATAACTTCATTATAAATATATAAAAGTTATCTCTATTTTCCTCTCTTTCATACTTATTATAAATATCTTGCATATTCCATTAGTTTTTGCTTCCCTGTCCTCAAATACACTAATGGAAGCTAGAATTCTATAGGAAGCAAAAATCCGGTAGAAAGCCAAAAGATGAGGGGCCGAATGAGTATTCACCTAATCATAATATGCAGCTAGAAACACCCGAAGTGTGAAGTGGATCAATAGTGTCTCTCTTCCCTCTGTAATATGCAAGAGAGGATCCAAACATGTGTCTGTGCTTCCTTTGGCAACAAAGTACGCGTAACAAACAGATGAATCCAATGTAAATGAATGACTGATGTCATTCTTCCAAATCGGGAGGAAAGTATCCAAAAAATAAAACAATCTGTGTTTAACTGCCTCTTTCTATGGGTCCTTCAGCCTACCAGAATTCATATTCACATAAAATAAGAAAAAACAGATTTTGAACGAGAGTGCTCAGAGCATGTTCGATCCCATCATATATTCCATGTAATATTATACAACTGTTTGTCTCCATTTCCCTCTAGCAAAAATATTAAAACAGAAAAAAGGAGGGGGGGGGGGGTGGCGGGACGAATACAAAAGAAAGGCAACAAAGAATAGAGAAGGTTGATCATTAAACAAAAATTCCTATTTAGAAGGGAATTCCAAGTGGTTATCAGAATAAAGTAATCAGAAACGTTGATGCATTTAATCAATGGCAATGATAAGAAAACCAACAGATACATACATGAGAAAAACTGGGTAGAGAGCAAGAGCTTTTCTCCTGGGGTTGACTGCAGAACTCATGAACGGATAAGCAGCCCAGGAGCTCCAAGCCAATGTCACACATACCACTATCACTTTCACTATAACATTGTCCTTCAACATACAAATTAATGCACCAACATCAAGAGGGAATAAGCAATAACCCAGCAGACTCAGACTCTGGAAGAAAATAATGTGTCCACCCTGAAATGTTGAAGAGACAAAGAAAAAGTAAGATATTTGCCACAGTCCTTTTTGGCTCTAAATTAGGCTACGTTATGCTACAATTAAATCTCTCTTTTTATTATACATAAAAACAGATAGTTTACTACACGTCAACGGATGAATATGACATTTACAAAAATTAAAGTTGACTGGCGAGGTGAAAGAGAGAGAGGCTATTACCAGAAGCAGAACATTCAATGTCAAAATTACAGCACCGGCAGCAAGTAAAGCAAATGCAACCGCAAATACCTCAGACTGTGAAAGTAAAAAGAAAATGTTAAAAGGAATATGACTAAAACTGACCAAATTACTTTGACAGTTCAGGCAAATAAAGCAGAAAAAAGATACAGAAGTACCAAAATGAGCCGAACATAGTATAGAAGACTAAGGAGCCAGATTAGAATTTGAACCACTTAACAAAAATAAAGTTTCAAAGTATTGTATTTTCTATTAATGATTAATAATACAAGAGTAATACAGGAGTGAAACTTGGTAAAACTATTTTCACTATGGGCTCCATGAACCAATCACTATAACAGCCCCCTCAACAAACTTATAGATTCCCAACTGAAAGTTAACTTTGCAAGGTCCCAGCAGAAAGGATAAAGAGAAAATAAGTCTATGCCGATGCTGATAGATACAACTACATCATTAAAATCATCAGCATCTTGCAGCGCCATTGACATAACTGAACTCATATTACCCTAATAGTTGGACCCTTTGGACATAGCAAGTCTATTGATACTTCAAACTTTTATTTTATAGGCACCACGGGCTCTTACTTGCATCTATCACAGCCAATGAGTTATAATCTTTGTGAAGAACTGAAGGGGATGTTTTGGGTGGGTGGGGGAGGAGCATGGAGTCCTGAAAACTGTTGGCTACCACTCTTCCTTTTTTACTGAAAATCCCATCAAATGAAAACTTCAAAACAAAGAGCACTCCGGCTCTCTAGGAAACTTCAAAGGAAAACCCTCACACTTGAGCAGTTGGAGTTGATTGACAACTGGTGGCTACCACACTTGTTCACCGAAAATCCCATAAAATAAAAACTTCAAAACTATGTGTACTATCAATACTCTAGGGAATTTCAAAGGAAAACCCTCGCCCTGAGTAATTGTAGTTGATTGTTTATGCTGTTGCAGAAAACAAATGACATACAATTCTAGGTAATGAGTTAAGATCACAGTTCTATCTTTGCAAGAGATGACACAATATATAAATTAGTAATCTACAGGGCGACAACTTTACAAAAATGAACAGCCTACCTTTGGAAATTGCAAATACAAGTTTAAAATCTATTTCATATAAAGTCAGAAAGAATATGGCCAATGTTATATTTCTGTCAAAATGCATTCTTATATATATATATATATATATATGCATAATTGCTAGCATATTTGAGAGATAGAAACCAACTGGCAGAGAAGAAGAATTAAGGGAAGACCCCAGTTTACAATAGAACTTCTAGAGTATTTGAGACACTCTATCCCAATGCCAAAAGGGTCCAAGTCTATGCAAATGATAAGATGATCACTCTCTAATCCCTCTTCCCTGTTTATAGGCCACATGCCTTATTTAACTAACTCAGCCTAGCTAACCAACCAACTTAATTATCCATTTTCAAAATTTTATATGTTCCAATGCATCTGGTTTAAATTCACAAAGAGATAGAGGATGAATAAATACCAAACCACAAATTGAAAAGAATCCCAACAAGAAATTCTATTTATGAGATGGGATAATAATGAGAGTAAAATTAACAATATAAAGATTATAAACAATTTAAAATTAGGGCAATCTCTTCAACAGACACAGCTCCACATATGAGCTGGTTTAATGGACAACACTTAAGTGATCCACTATGCACATAAAACAAGGTATCTAGATTCAAGTCTAATCCAAACAGGAAAGCAATTGTATTATTTCACCAACTAATATAGTACACCTTAATATTAAATTCAACTTCTACAACAATGGAAATTATGCACACCAAAAGACAGTATAGTGTATAGGAACCATTTACTATATTCTGAAAAGAGTTAAACCACTATCCAATTCCATAGTAATGCAGAAATTTCGTAAAGAAAGAAACAATGCCTAAATAATCAACTACTTTGAATCAAACCAGCAATCAAACATTATAGAAAGAGAAAAACAAGATCCATTCTAAAAGCGATTTTCAACACACATTAACAATCACTGATCTTCCAGATCTAGATCAATTACTATAACAAACACAAACTTCCACCACATAATCAGAATCAGCACACTAATAAAGAAATCTAGATGAACAAAAGCATGATCTGAATTGAATTAAACAAAATCAGTAAATAAACAGAGAAATGAACGCAAAATGAAAAAAAGGGTGATACCTTTTTGACAGATGCAGACCAAGAGAGAGTGAGACCAAGAAAAACAATGAAGAAGAAAGGTCCCCATAGATCCCAATCACGCAAAGCCTTACCAGGATCTTCACGATTAGGGTTAGGAAACACAACAAGCTTAAGATTACTAACGATCCTCGAGAGATCTCTTTTAACAGTATCCCAAACAGGTTCGGTTAGCGTGTTAGGGGCAGGTCCGAATCCGGAGGTAGATATATCGGGTCGGGTAGAAGGAGGAGGAGGTGGAGGAGGGAGAGAAGAAGAAGGGGGTTTTGGAAATTGAGATTGAGATGATGAGGATTTGGGAGGAACGGGATTAGGGAGATTGGAGGAGATGAAAGGAGAAGAGGAAGAAACGGGGATAGAAGCGCGTGGTGGACTTGGTGGTCTGGCGGGAAGAACGGTGGCCGGAGAAGCATAGATGAGATTCTCGATCTCGTCGATGTCTGATTGGCATGATGCGTGAAGGGGTATGGTGTCGCTGTGTGACATTTTTCACTCTCACAACAACAAACTCAACACCAGCTTAGTTTCTCTCACTGTTATTATTTCCCTCTCTTCTTAATTTAGCTTCCGCGTTAATATTCCTTTTTCTTCTTTTTCTTCTCTTTTTTTTTTTCTTTTTTTTTTTAATAATTAGTTTCAATTTTGGTAATTTAATTGTCTATTTCTCAATTAAATAGATAATAGATTCATCTAATGACGTGATTAGTTAGATCAACATGTGACATTATGTGTGGATTATACATTACGATTATATCACTGCATACTAAATTGCATATAAAATTTGTTAGTTAAAAGTTTTTAATGAGTTTAGACTCCAAAGGGACAAATCTATAGTTATGCAAGAATTTAATGTGTCGTGTGTTTATTTAATGTATCATATCACAATGACTCATAAATTTATATGAAGATTAAGGATCTCAATTAGTATTTGTAAGTGGCATCTTTGTGGGTAGAGAATTCTTCCATACAAAGGATGGGGTGAACAATTTATCAAAATATCCTATACATATATAACAATAATATTTTAATGTTATATTTATTGTATTATTATTATTATTATTATTATTATTTTACTCTCTATTTCCTTGAGGAAAAAAAAATTGATCACCTATAATTTTATAGATTTGCCATCAAATTATAAGATTATTTTAACAATTACTTTAAAATGTAAGGACTATTTACTAATTCACTATCTAATTTTCAATGATACTTCAAAACTCTTTATATTATAAAATCAAACAAAATTAAAAAAATACTTTAGTCAAAATAATTTTAGATTTTGCCAACAAAAAAAAAACACAAATTTTCATGTTTAGACGATGGAAACTAAATAATATTTTTATAAAATTTAAATGACTTTAAAAGATATGGGATTTGAATTATTTGTTTTTTTATTACCAGAGAAATAGAAATCCAAAACAAAGAAAGAAAGTTAAACTATATGGTTCTTAAAAATGATACGTTCATATCATCAACCAAAAAACATTAAGACAAACTGAAAGACTTGTGAACCACAATTAAAAAATCTGTATTATTAACACCTATTTTCACAAATAATTTTGTACAACCATTCCTTACACAAATAATATGATAGAGTAAAAAATATGAGATTTGAATTTGAAGGAGAAGAAATTGAAGTTTTGTTTTATTTTTTAGTGAAATTCAATTTAATATATTTGACATATTTTTACAAACATATTTTTACCCCTAAAAAATAATTACTCAAATTGGATAATACAAAGAGAACAGGATTCTAGTATAATTTTTATTAATATTTTCTGAAAAATTGAAAATTAACACATTAAATGTATTTTGATACTTAGGCATATCAATTAAGTATTTTTCTTTTTATTTAATTACATTTTCAAAGGCTGCAAATGATACATTGCAGCTAAGGTGTACTTTTCTTTTTTGCCATGGGATCCTTTTGCATATATTTGTTTTAAAAAAGCCTTAAACAACTAAAGGTTTGGACTAGAGGGAGTGGCATACTAGAAGTATAGCCTCTCAATCACAGGCTACAGTTTATCCCACATCAAAAATGTATTATAAAATTGAAGTTTGTGCTTCAAGAACCTCCAATCTTTGTGAGTTCTTCCTGAGTGCAGCTAATTTCATTTGAAAATAATGCAAGACAGCATTGCTTTAGTACGGCTGAATATCACTCGATTGTAAGTTGAATATCCAACAACCTATGAACAAATATATGTTAACGTCGTAGCAACTGCAGGTTTGGCATAAACTTACAAGGCGTGGTTTTTTACTTTATGAACACAAATGGAATTGCAATGAATCTGATATAAGTCTAGTTCATCATACATAGACAAATACTATAATCAAACGGACCCTTGGAAATCAAAGGTAATTACAACACACCAATATCCAAAATGTAACCACCTCAAAAAAGATAATACATACCGTTGAAATTATTCACATCCACCATATGTATCCGTCTACAGCACCTCTTTTACTCCTATTCATACTACATCCTTAGTATATAAAACATATAAATTGCAATCATTCAAATGTTTGGGGTGCGTATTATTCCATATATGAAGTGCTGAAGAAATAGAATAATAAACCACAGTAGAGCCATATGAGAAGATGTTACCTAAAATAATGAAATTAAACCCCAGGCATACACTACCCACCCGACCATGAATCACTGAAATAAATAGAATTTGGCCACAAAATCATATGCCAGAAACTGAATGGTATATAAATCGGCTACAAAAATTCTAATCATCAAGTAAGTTTTCAAAACCGGGTCTCTTTCCCGGTTTGGCTTTAGAAGATTCACAAATGATACTGATTCCTGTGGTTTATCTTATGATATGATAGGGGCTTAAAACATCCCATCAGGGGTATTGGAAACAATGAAAATGATAGAATGGTAAAGTTAATATGTCATTGAATAAGATTTAATTGGCAAACCGATTTAAGGCTTTAGAGAAAGAGCAAGACCAAATTTGGCGGGTGAAACAAATATCTTTGTGGAGTCATACTCAGCAGATAGGGTTATGAGTGAATTTGGTCTCCACGCTCGTTGGTATTGGAAGGCAGCTTTACCATCATCACTGAATCGAGTCTTCAAAATTGTTTTCGGATCTATTGACTGTGAGCTCCCAATGGTAAAACTATTCTCAAAGGTGGAAAACCTGTGAGCCATTTCAGCAGCAATTGTTAAGCCATCCGGGCGATCCACAAAATGAATGTAAGATGCCTTCAAAGACTCTCCTTTATCAGCCCTGCACAAACAGTGAGTCGATGATATTGTTATAGGAATGACATACCCTGTCGAAACAGGTAAATCCATGACCTGAATCCTACCACTTCTGAAACCAAAGGCATCTTTCACAAACTGTAAGCAAAAGTACGACACAAAAAAAATGGAAAAGAAAACAATAGATTATCCATTCATATATGCACTCATGGATATCCCTCCTAATCTTAGCATTATTCTTGTAAAATGCGACCTTCTATCTCCAAATATCAAAGGGGTGTTGTTAAGTAACTCTGACTTTTTATCATAATCTATTGGTTATCAATGAGGGGAATTATTTTAAATGGGACTATGGTGCTACCAATGTGTTAACTGTGTGATATCATGTCCCCATAAATGATCTCATAAAGACAAATTGAAATATCCCGATGTTAATAGAAAATTTCACGCAAACCATACAATTATCCACACTGTTGTAAGATTGCTATCTACAAAACTGAGGCAGAAGAAGATATATCTGTGAATCTAAATGCAAATAATTTGCATCTGTTTTGTTTTCTTTGATGAACTGTGGTTTTAACCAATTTAAATTCAAAAATAAAACCGCTAATACCCTCAAGTCCAGTGCACTGCAATTAGTTCAGCTCAACTCGAATGTAGCAATTGCTCATAACAACTTTTAGGCTTCAGAGTTCAATGATAACCAAGAGCATGCTTAATTTAAGAGAACATTTTCTATTTACTACTATCAGCATTCAACAATGGAAGGATGAAAGATTATTAATTATTTTGGGCAAAGTTTCAAATCAGGTAAAAATAGGTAATTGAAACTTCAATTTATTTTCTAAAATACTAAAATATGAAGTACTCAAACTTAGCTGCTAATACAATCAAAAGTTATGGAGAAAGGAAAGAAGTTGATGAAATGCAATTTTTATTCGTCCATTATCATTAAAAGATTTGTTCATTTGATAAAACAGACTAAAGTGTAATACATTTTTTATATCAAGAGATTGGAGTGCAGGTTTTGAAATAAAAGGCGAGAGAAATTTATTTCAAGCTTCTCTCAAGGGCTATGATTGTAATTTACCATTTCAAATATGTGTCTAGTATTTTCTGTTTAAATCTTTAAAAAAAATGTGAAACCGAGGTAACTTATGTAATAATTAGTGAAACCATAACATCTTTCTTAAACCAAATAAGGCCTTCCTTTTTCTTTGGTTAAAAAGATCAAAACAACTTGTCATGTTTTCAAAAAATGCAATGCTAATTCTAGCCATGCCTATAAGATTCACAATTTTATCTCGTCTCTCTAATAGGACTTCTCAGATTCAAGTTGAAAACATTAAAAAATCTAGGTTAACGAAACATTGAAATACGACAAGATATTAAGATATGATACTGAACCAGGAAAATTCGGCACTAACAAAACTTACAGCATAAGTGTTGCAGAGAAATCTGATTTATTGAAGGCAATTCCAGCATTAAATTTTGAGAATGAAGCTGAAGTTGTATTGAATCTAGCTTCCGCACCCATACATATATCTTTGCTTCCAAATGCACCTGAAAGCTCCAATTGAGGGGATGGGTTCAATCCAATACTGGAATCAACAGCTGCATGAGGATGAAGATACTGCACATCCAACTGACATAATATTTCAGTTAGATATGTTGTAAGAATGCCAAAGTAAATGCATTGCATACATCTCACTAAGCATATGAAAAGGATCCTTCTGCAGGAAACTGAACCTCCCCCAATATTATGGGTTTTGGAATGTTCAAAGTTTCAACTATAAACAGCCACACTCCATGTCTGGAGAGGCTGTTTCATGGAGCTACTGCTGAAATAAAATCATTTTATCACACTATTACCGTTACTACTTACTACTCATTACCGGTAACTTTCCCACAAAGAGACAAACTGTCTCCACATCTCCACACACACAAAAAATCCATATTTTTTAACTTGACAATTCAGTACATTGGCTTATCAATTCACAATTTCTGATGGTATGCTACCAACCACCATTTTCAGCATAACTTGAGGAATGCAATCCCTTTTATTGACTAAAGAACTTACTTGAAAAGCTCTATCATCAATTCCTTGCTAGTGTGGATTAGACTCCAGCAGAGTCATGACATTTATGACGTCCACATATAGAGAATTAAAGGTAACACTTGAAGTATTTTCCGGAATGCATCCTTAAATTGAGTCTTATGAAATGAAACATGCATTAACACTATCATAAATTGGGAGAGCTAGATCACTCACCTTTCCTGACTTGTGATCAGGTATACTGAAGCTCAAAGCTACTTTTTTACAACGGAAAACATCGTTCAAAGTCACTTTTGTAGATACCTGAGAAGGTAAATCAAAGAAACACGATTATAATCGAGAGATGGTAAAAACTTTAATCAAGCATCATACTGACTACTGGTTTTAATTCAAATCGCCATATATAATTGAACCAGTTTTAAACTTTTAGTTAGTTTGAACTTTTGCTTAAATCTCTAATCAAAAGATTAAGAGCTCTACAATAAATATAAAAGGAAACATATTTGATTGAAAAATAAAAAGACCTCTACTTCTTACATTAGAGTATGTATCAACTTTCACATCCACTGTAACATTTCCACTCTTGTAAAGTGTATTTATGTCACCAGAGAAAAATTGATCCTTCTTCAACCCTGTAGCAGTAAGACCCTGTCAAAGGGAAAATTGGCACGGTACAGCATTCGTTAGGACAGACTAAAGGTTGCTTTCTGATTTACATTGCATTTGATAAAACATAACATTAATACAAGTTTCCATTTGCCACAAATATGCATCCTCTTTCGATAGTCAGCACACATAATTTGCTATTTAGATATTTACAATACATGGTCTTGCAATGTTTAGCATATGTGATGTAGCACCTTAAATAGAATAAACAATGATTCTTAGTAAAAAAAACCAGTATTGTCAAATAGCCGCTATAGCAGCACTATATCGCTATAACATAGTGGAATTTGAACAAACCGCAACCGTTCATTGAGATGCTATTTAGTACAAAGTATTATCGAATAGCCGCTATTGCGACGCTATAACACTATAGCATAGTGGAATTTGAACAAACTGCTATTTTCCGCGATTCTCAATTGACAACATTGAAAAAAACAATATTTCTATATGGTGTCTTGAAGTAAATGTAATACCACAACCAATGATGTTTGATTATAACAATAAAAACACATCTTCATATTTCGACGACATCAATCAATTATGTATTACTATTATGTCAAATATATGCATTCGTCATCTTGGCTTTTTTTCACTAGATGGTTTAAAGAGAAAAAATAGACAAGTGGACATATGGCATACGCAAGAATAATCATGTTAAAATTGCACGCAAGTATATGTGTGCTGATAGAACTATGGCATCAGCAAGCAGAAAGGATTTTATATTTACTAGCATAAACTAAAATGAGAAATTGAACAGTCTACTTATAGGCAAAAATAAAATTAAAAAATAAGAATTAAAAAACTGGAATATGAATTACCAATCCACTGGAGCTAGGAATCGACAGGCTAAACTTGTGGTTGAAGTTATAATCCTTGTACAATAGGTCTGCATAACAACCAAAAAAATTGACAACTTACAACTCATCAGCATATATAATTAGGAAAATTTATATGTGACTTGATAGAATGATAGGAAACATAAAAAAGCTTGGCAACCCCGAAAAACCTATATGTTTGGCCATAAATGTCTTCTAAAATAATCATAAAGGGTTTTCAAATAAAAAGCATAAGGGGGAAAATGATATAAGAAAATAAATAGTGAATTGTAATGCAGCAGGAATAATACCTCTTGCCCTTTGGCCAATCTCAGAAAACGGTGCTGGACCATTGGCCATTATGAGTGAGACTGAACTGCACCAACCCCTACAACGTCACAGTCATAATTGTCAATATAGAGGAGATAAATAAGTCTACAACAGATCCGCAACGGATCCGGAACTTCGTCGGAGTCCACTGTGGCGATAACCCTAATAACAAGTACCGCAGAATCGCGGTGCTGAGTTGAGTTCTACTATGCTCATCTGCGACGCAATTATGCGGTGTGTTGGCATATGCAGAGGCAGCTATCGCGGCCGCAAATCCAATCAGAGAAGAAATAGGGAAAAGGCAGAATTTGTTTCTTACTGTGTCTGGCGGCTGACGACCTAGTCCGGCTGCGTTTTCCGGACAGCTTGAGTTCTCAGTGTGATTCCAACTTGTTTCCGATATACAATGCCAAAGTGGCAGCCGTTGCATTTTATTCTATTCTATTTTATCGACCTGTTGGGCTTGGTTGAGTTAGGGTTTTAATTAAAATCGTTAATTGATTTTTTTTATATAAACAATGTTAATTAATTTTTTTTAAATCATTTAATTGTTATTAATCATTAAAATTAGTATCTCGTATGCAGGTTTGTGATTAGTATTATAATTATAAGTGAGACTATGTTCCATTATTGTTGAAAATCTTATCGTTTTTTAAACTTTTTATCATTATGTTTTTTATGTGAGTATTTTGAGTAAAAAAGAAGAGAAAAAGTGTGAGAAATACAATAAAAATTTTGTACATATTTTTAAAATTTAAGTGTTCACATCAGTGTTTTATTAGAATAATTTCAACGTGGTCGAAGATAACAATTAATGCAACATTTTTATTTTTAAAATAATTATTTACATTAATAATTTTGTAATCAATGTAGAAATAGTACACATAATTTAAAAGATGTCACCGTATTATTTTTTGTATCGGTAAATGCACAACTGATGTGAAAAAGTTAGTTTTAATTTAAAAAGTGTCGCTACATTTTCTTGTACATTGGTTGTTCATCCAACCATCGTAAAAGCCCGTCATGGAATTCTTATCTTCCACAGTATAGATGTTTTTCCCATATGGTATAAATTAATTGATCTGTTTAATAATGTTGGTCAAATTGACCTTGGAGTGTGGTCACCCCAAAGTCTCAATAATTGTTTTGTAATCTATAAGAAAAATTACACTTAAAAAAAAAAGAAAGAATATATCTTTTATTTTAAATTATAATTGTATTGTGTGAGATTTGTTTAAGATATAAAAATCAAATCAATAATTTGATAGACTCAAAATTTTAATTGAAATTAGTTAACTTTTTATTTTTATGTTTTTTTTAGTGTTTTAGTTCAACTTGAATTTAATCAACTAAACCAAACTTCTAATGATTAAGTATGGTTTTATGACGTTTAAAATTAATGATCGAACGAAGTTATTATATTTTATTTTACATTATACGAGTGTTATCATAAAAAAATATGGTGCATTTAAGTATATCTTTTAAATTATTTATATGTTATTTTTATCATTGTAGTTTATGTACGTGTGACATAAAAAAAAGTTTATGCAATTATTTTAATAGTATAAAAAATATAGCATTAAAAATATTGGATTTTATAAAATAAATGTCTTAATTTTTTAAAGTGTCAACCCAACTAAATCAAATCAACATGTTTTTTATCGGTTCGATTAGAAAATTATGAAAAAAATAGTAAAAATTCATCGAAATGACGTTCATATTTTTTCTCGTAGTTCTAACTATCATAAACTTATGCAACTTTTAAGTTAATCGTTGTTATTATGAAGTTATATTTCCAAATTTTACATATCCACCTTATAAATTTATAATTTAAAATTTTAATATACGATTAAATATAATGTGTAATTTATCAATTAAAATTTAAAAAATTTAACACTCTAAAATTGTTGTTCAAACTTTACATTAAAATTACGTGTGATTGAGTTACAAAGATTATGATCATTTACCGCTTTAAATACCTAAAAAGAATTAAGCTGGTGTATGTAGAAAACTAATGTCCAATAAGATCAAACTTAATTACGATTATAATCAGTACTACATTTTAACTAGTCAATGGTGTTACTTGCATCACAGTCAAGCTAGGATGGCGTGATTTATGTCCACGCCTTATTTGTTCATGCAAATATGCCTAATTACGAAAAGTTGACCAAACCACTTTACATCCAAATCACGCGAACAAGACTCAAAATATTGCTGCAGCCAGCATTTAGGTTCAACTCCACCTTCTTAATACTGCTTTCATACGCCAGTGTTCAATTAACTAATAATTAATAGTTAATGAAGTTGCTCCACATCAGGCACATATTATGGATATAATACTTTGAAACACCCAAACAAACACTGATCCCTACTCTAGTTAGACAATATTATATCATCACAATATATTTCTCTCCAACTTTTAAATAAGTTAATCAAATTTTAGTTAGTAATTAACCATTTGATTTCTAAAGAAATTATAATCTATTAATTGAGAGTTCAACTAAAAATTTAAGTAAAATTTAGTCTATAATTATTTTAATAATAACTTAAACAAGGATTCTCCTAAAAGAGTTGTTTTTTACCAAAATTCACATGACACATTAAACAAGTGGTTCACTTTAAATAATTAACAAACGATCAATTAACATCAATTGATTTGAAATATTAAATTCAAATTTTATTCATCTTTATATACTTTCCTATTGAATTCACATTACTAGAGTTTATTTCCCTCAAAAAGTGAAGGATTAAGAAGAAGAAAAAATTAAACACATTAATTATTGTAAAATAAATATACTTTTTGTCCATCCATGAGATCACACTCTTCTTGCAAGTCAAAAGGGAGAGGGAAATCCCAATAACGAAAATGAACACCAATGCGTTACCTCTAAGAAACTTCAGAAAATTTATAATTAGTATCACATCATCACCACTCAGATTTCCAAACTTCCATGCACTGCTTCATTGATCACATTCATTTTTCTTCTCTTTTTGACATTTGTAAAGCTTCAACAGCAACACAATGGTGGTGGTGAAATCCTCAAAGCCAAACCGTAAACATTTCATGCTCTATTGTTTCATATCAATCTTCTTCCTCTGCATATTAGCCTCCATAAACGAACTTCGATTCGACAACCTCGTAAGTTTCGGTCGATGCTCTGTCTCAAACTCTTCTTCCATTTCAAACAAACAACAACAAGACATCAGAATCCTCATCGGAATTCTCACACTCCCCGACCAATACCTCCGACGCCACTTCCTCCGTCTCGTATACGGAACACAAAACCCCGAAGGCGCAAAAATCGACGTCAAATTCGTCTTCTGCAACCTCACTAAAGAAGAACAAAAAACCACAATCGCCTTAGAAATCATGCGTTACAACGACATCATAATTCTCAACTGCACAGAAAACATGAACAAAGGGAAAACCTCAACGTTCTTCACGATTCTCCCTTCGATTTTCAACGAAACAGTAAAAGGACCAAATTACCCTCCCTACCATTACGTTATGAAAGCTGACGACGACACTTACGTGAGGCTCAACAGTTTAGTGAAATCATTAAAACCGTTACCGAGCGAGGATTTATACTATGGTTTTGTGATACCGTGTGGAAGCATGGACCCTTTTAAACACTACATGTCTGGGATGGGGTTTTTAGTGTCTTGGGATATTGTTGAGTGGATTCACGGTTCTGATATTCCGAAGAAACACGTGGAGGGTCCAGAAGATAAGGTGTTTGGAGATTGGATGAGGTGGGGTCGTAGAGGATTAAATAGGTATAATGCTAAATGGGCTATGTATAACTATCCCGATCCACCTTCGGTTTGTAGTCATGACCTTGTGGCTGATACAATTGCGGTTCATTTGTTGAAGAATCAAGACAAGTGGGTCAAGACACTTAACTTTTTCAACCACACTGCTCCTTTGATGCAACAATCCAACTTCTATCATCTATCTAATTAGCTTCATATTAATTAGTCTTTTTTTGCTATTCAACATTATTTTAGTTTATTTTTTCATATATGATGAAATAATACCACAAATTAAGGTTTTACATATATATAGCAGTCGTGTTGTAGCGATTCTTGATATTGGAGAGAATTAATCGCAGCTGATTCAGTCGCAATTGTTGGTTTATTAAAGTTTTGGCAATATAATATTCTGTTATTTTTTGCGGCTTAAATTGTGGTTGGGTACTTCTATTTAAAAATTCTCATTATGATATGAAATTTAACTTAAGGTCTTAATGAGTTGTTGTTATCTTTTGTTGAAGGAGTAGAAAAGAGGGGACTATTAACATGTAAGGTGCGATTTGTAGTTTTTAATATGTAATTGAAATTTTATTTGGTATGTACTTGTGTAGAGAAACAGGGAATTGTTGTGAAAAATGAAATCAATTTGTTAGCGTTGAGGGAAATGAGATTTGTCAGCACTTTTACTCGAACATGGAAAAATAGCATGCTTTGGGGATTTTTTATGTTTATGAAAACGTTGAAGATGTTTTGTGTGCACTGTTTCAGAATTCAGAAATCCTCTTCTTTTTGTTAGGTTATTATACTCTGCCATTTTCTGCAAAACGTGTATCACCTTCCACTAACTCTTCAAATGTCAATGATGGGAAAGTTTAGGTGTGTGCAATTATAACATTGTTGGGTTACTTAGATGTTGATACGAGCTACAAAGGCGATTATTTAATTATAGAAAATTAAAAAAATTTAAATTTAACTTTTTATGTAGAGTCTGATTGGTTTGAGAGAAATAAAGAAAGAGAGGCAAACTCGTTAGCAGATAAATTGGGGAGAGAGACCCAAATCTTATGGGTCTTACACATTTTGAATTTCTTCTCTAACTTGCGGAAGAAAGTAGAAAGACATGTGCTTATTTCTATATTTGCCTATCTTGCCCTTGTGGTTTGTCCGCTGGGAACACGTCTTTACATTCTTAATTTTTTCATATAATAAAAAACATCAGAGTAAAATAACTTTACTTATGTTACTTTTAGCATATCCTTTGCACCAGTGCATTTGCATATCCTTTGCACCAGTGCATCTATGATATGTAGCATTTATCTAGTTCTCTCGTTAAGGACACTGGGAACATATAAAATTCTAATTAGATTACTGAGTATTAACACATTATTTCAGTTATTTACTAGATTTTAATTCTATTATTATAATTGATAAATATTTATATTAGAGTATTAAACGTTTTTCATTTCAAATTAAATAGATACTCACGGCCACAAGTATGAAAAAATGTAAACATTTATATACACATTCATAAAACAATTAAATACAATTTAATAATCGAAATAAAATAGACTAAAATAAAAACACGGGCATTTTTGTCAATATATATCATATCATTATTTCCCTTTTATCAATATATACCATATTGTCATTTACTCTTCAACAAATATTATTAGTAATTATTATTTTTATAAACAAATGATAATAATTAGTAATGTTAGAAGAAAGTAAATTTAATAATAATAAAAATAAAACTTTAAACCTATTTCATAAAATTTATTGAAAAGATGGAGATTAGTAATTATTGATTATTGTTGTGAAGCAGTGAAAAGAAAGTGGGGGAAACATTGAGGCCCACACTTTGCTGTATATGTAACTTAAAAGATAAGTTATCTATTTGATTGTATCTTATTTCATACACTTCAGATGAGTTTGTGATTTTGTGACTTCAGTTATTAGATGAATAATTTTAGAGCTCTCATCCATTCTATTATGGGAGATTTTGAAGAAGAAAACTATTACAATTCCTTTTTTAGGATCAGGTAAAAAAAAACACTTTATACTTAAAAATTTAGCTAAATTTATTAAGATGAAACTCTCTTTAATGTTGTCAAATTTAAAATTAACGTGTCTTTCATTCGAGATCACGATGATCATTTTATAAAAATATTTTATTTGCATTATGAGAAGTGCTAGAAACACTTCTAACATTCATCTTTTTATTCAGTGAAACCCATATAAGTCTCACACTTTGGAAATAAGTCTCACATAAATTGGTGAGATACATATGGATGACAAACAAGAGTGTTGAAAAAAGAGTTTATTAACACTCCTATTGGTAACATTGATATGTGAAATGTCTTACTTGCATAACTAATGGGTGTTGTTTTGGAAATGCAATTGGTTAAATACATTGAGTTGATCCATGTTACTTTTGAGACAAACTCCAGTCGTAGTATTTGTATCATCCAAAATTGCTATACTTCCATTTATATTTTTAAACCCATCCTCAATGGGATTTTTTGTGTGTGGCTCATTTGACAATTAGATTGAACCATCCATGTGACCTACACGTGAAACAAATTATTGTCAAGATCTTCTTGCTCTAAGAGGTCGTTATGTGAATTTTTCATTAAAATATTAAATATTTTAGATGTCATTTCAACTAATATTAGTTTATTGTTCGATATACACTACAAGAAAATAATTCATTTATGGCGTCCAAAAGTCTTCACAAAACAGATAATTTGTGACGACCTTAACCCTAATAAATGGTTGATTTAATCAGCTTCATCATTTACGGCGACTTAAACCCTCACAAACGCTATAAAAAATTTGTGACTAGATTATTTGTATATGTTTTCTGCCGCCACAAGTATGTCTTTTATGCCTAATTCTTCCTCTTTATAGGGAATTTTTGACTGCCACAAATTTACAATATAAACAACTATAAACTATTTTTATAAATTATTTTAAAGAGCATATAAAAATATGCTAAAAATAGAGTGGAATATCTAAATTTAAGTCTAAACATGGTACCAAAGAAGCTCGTGTGGCAATTATAAGAGGTCAAAGTATATTTAAAAGGATGTGTAGTTAAAGATAGCAATTTTTTATATATATATTCAACAAGTATTCTTTGACTCATTATCTATATTTACTTTGAATAAATGTTTCTTTTTTATGAGTAAAAATCTGATTCTATACCCAAAGTTTACAACACTCACATAACCCACTTGCGTTAGACCTTGTGGTAAATCAATAAATGTGAACTTTTATTAAATAATATAAATATAATTTAAAAATAATTATCCTTTATCTAACCACATTTAATGTATTTAAAATAGTCAAAAATAGACCTTTTAATTAATATTGTTAATTATTAATAAGTAATATATTTAAAAAGTGATAATAAATGTATTTAATAATTTAAAATTGAATTCATATTTAGGGACATAATTTTTTTTAAAGAAGACTTATATTTAACAAGAAAAAAATATTGAACAGATGTGGAGTAGACTATGTAAGCTAGTGATGATAAAATAAAATAAAAAAAGTAAAAAACAAATTGATCGTATTTGGATATATGCGATTAAAGTCCATTATGGATGCGAGATAGATAGCTTAACAGTTCAAATAAATAAGTATTTCTAACATTATTAAAATTAGTCACATACATCGGAAATTAATAAACGGGAATGCATACGATTGAGGTATACATACCTACGTGTATCCGAACTCGTACTCCTTAAAAATTAAAAACACTATTGTCAAAATGTGGTAGATAAATACTAATATGTTTTTCCTACCCCATAAATATTACAATGTATTTCGATATATATGGTAAGATTGGGAACAATTTTTAATTTTATTATAAATAAATATTAGTAAATTAATAATTTGATTAGTTTTTTTCAAGTTTAAATTAGAGACTTTTTTTATAATTTATTTGATGTTCCTTATTTGAAGAAGTAATTTATTCTATATTATATATAAAAAAATTGCATACATTTAAAAATAAAAAGGAGAATAAGAAATAATTGTCAATAACAGTAATTTAATAGTCATTTTATAACTATCTTATACAATATTTAAATTTTGTTTTTATATTATGATTTCCATTTTTTACCACTAAAGTAACACTATAAAGATAATTACAAACGTTAATTTATGTTAAAACCTTAACAAATGAATGTGTAAAAATGTGACCTGCTGCTTTTGCTACACATCAAGATACCAAATTCAAGTGTGTAGATTTGTAAGTTTTAGATTGGAATGAGACAACTATAAATATTATGTTCTTGTTCCTGGACAATTGAGAAAGATAGGAACAAATGGTAGAGACGTAGCTAGAAACACCTAACAAAAACATATTGCATAAAAATAAAAATAAAAATAAAACTAACAAAACATCAAGTTAATGTTCTTTACATGGGCAGAAACATTTAATATGTTAAAAGTGGAAATTCGAATTCAGATATCCTTTTAAAAAAATATTCCCACATCCTCTATAATCAAATCACTATGAAAAATAAATTAAATCAACAAATTGGTTTTACAAAGTTCTCAATTGTATCATCAATCGATAAACCAAAAAAACAGAACAACATATATTCAAGGAAATGTCAATCCAGAACTATGTTGTTCCCTGCAATATAACGTAGCTGCAACGAAATCTGTCTCTCTAATCGAAGTTGCCGTTTGAAATTAGCAATGAAAATCTCCGATCTCTTATCAATGTCATCCTCATCATTAGGAAAATTTATGGTTCTCTGAAGACAAGGCGATGAAGAAACAGAACCTTCGGAATCCGTTTCATCTGAAGAACACATAATCAAACCTGGTCGATCATTGAAACTGAGACGGTGTTTGTTTAAAGAACCATTGCGAATAATGTTCGCGACGTCCCACGTGTGGCTGAGTATGGTGGAGCTTATAAGAAGCTTTACTTTTTGCACCACCGTTCTTAGCCGGTTTAATAGAGACTTGCTCTGTTTATGATTGTGGCTGCTCATGTTGTAAAAGAATAAAAGATTGAGAAGTTGTGTACAAAGGATTTTTTATTTTTTACTAAGTGTGCAGAGGATTATTATTATTGCAAATGTGTGAAAGATTTATTTATTTATAGGAATTAATATAAGATTGAGTCTTTGAATATATTACATCAACTAAATATTAAACTAAAGGAAATTTTGCATATTAAACTATACAAAAACTTGATGATTAAGGAAAGTGGTGCTAGAAAATGGAAATTTCGTGTAGAAATGGTTACCGTGTTAACAACATCGCTACAGTTTGAAAGCCTGGTCCAATTTTTAACTAATAGTATATGATGACCAAAGTTTGACTATATCATATTTTATTGATTGGCTAGATTTTTTGATAGTTGATGAGTAACTAGCATGAAGAGTACAAGGTACACATTAATTGAAATAAATAAATTCGAGCATAACAAAATTACTCTTCAATCTTGTAAGAATAGTTCAAAATATTTTTTAATTTTTGTGAATTAAGAATATATATCTGAAATTTTTAAATATAATTTATTTGATCTATTAATTTTAATATTTAAAAAATATAATGAGATGCATTAAATGAACACATCGCATCACACATTAATTCAATTCACTATAGACTAATTTGTTAATTGAATTTAGATTAATTGGGTAAAAGATACATTTATTTATTATTAAAAAATCGTATCAATTCACTTGAAATATATGAAGTTACTGAAACAATCATTTTATGTCTCTATAAAAAAATTATTTTTTTATTTAATATAAATGTCTCCAAAAAAAATTTATTCTTAATAAAATTATTCATTTATTTAATATTTTTAAATCCTAAATTAATATGTCTACAGTTTCGAGTCCATATTCAATTAATTGTTAGTAAAGGTTTCATTTACTTAATTCAAATGAGCAAATATATTTCAGACTGTTCTCATTTCTCTTTAAGCTTGCAGGGTTCTATTTCTTTTAATTACCAGAGTAATTTCTTGTAAATACAACTAATATGATAGCTGCACATGTATATTTGATAACTTAAGGTACATAATTAAATTTGGGACCTTTTTACTTCTCTATCTCTATAATTAATGTATGAATTTCGTTGTTAAACTTTAAAAACTAAAAAAAAAAAAAAAAAAAAAAAAATACACTGAGTATCCATAATATATATATATATATAGAAAATATCCCACCATTTAAGTCATTTTTACCAAATAAAAATATGTATATAATAAAATATAGATAGTTTTATAAAAAAATATGATTTATTTAAAAAAAAATATCCTTTATTAATATTACGGAAAAAGATACATTACAAGAATTAGAAGAAGAAAAATAAAGAGTAATAAAGAATTTAGAATATGATAAAAAAAATATTCATTTATTTTTTTGGTGAACCAAAAATATTTCAGTTATATTATAAAATATATTAATTTATTTTCCTAACATGAATTATATTGAGCTTGAGTAAAAAAACATGAAATATATTGTGTGACAAAATGAATATCTGTAATGGTTTTATCGTGGCTATTTGTTTCCTTCACCCTTCACCAAAAAAAATGTTCATTTACCCTTTAACAAAAAAAAAATTGTCTCCTTGATCACCCTAAAAAATTAGGGTACAT
Source organism: Cicer judaicum (assembly GCA_037974835.1). Classification (NCBI taxonomy): domain Eukaryota; kingdom Viridiplantae; phylum Streptophyta; class Magnoliopsida; order Fabales; family Fabaceae; genus Cicer; species Cicer judaicum. The sequence goes on from JBBPBS010000007.1 coordinate 13,257,647, forward strand.
AGATAAAATATTTAAAATTAAATTATTTAAATTAATTTTATAGTTGAAGTTTTATTTTTAAAATAATTTATAATTTTTTTTATAAAAAATAAATATTACAAAAATTATTTTTAAAAAAATCTAAATGAACGGTCTCTAATAATTGTTGAAATCCTTTTATCCACGTGCAGAATGTGTTACTGCCATATAATATGGAATATGGATATTCAAAGCGAAAAAGTTTAATTTGTTTCCAAAAAAAAAATGAATTTGTCAATATACGAAAGAGAACAAGTTAAACTTGTTTCCACAAAAAATATTAATTTATCAATGAAAGGGTGGAAAATTAGGATTCCCATACCTGTGATGTTGTGCATTTGATTTGGTCAAATAGTATCTTGGTTCTCTTTTCAATTTTGTGTATTGATTCATTATTTACTACATAACTAATTGCGTGGGGTATTTGTTACGTCTCTTGTTTGGTGAAAAACAGAGATTTTTGACCGGAGCTTTTTTATTTTCCTTTCAATATTTTTAGTGTTGTTGACAGGAACACAACTTTAGTTGCAGCGGATAGTTATATAATATATAAATATATATGTATGATTGAAATAGAGTTTTTATTTATTTATTACAATCATATAATTATTTAATAATATATATTTTTTCACAAGTTTATGATGTTTTTTAAGATGCTAATTTAAAAGCCTATTGTTTTATATTTTTCTCAATAATATTTATTTTTTCACAACATTATAGTGTTTTATATTTTTCTCAATTTTATTAGTTAGTTCAACCATTTATTTTAACCAACACTTTAAATTCAATTACCTTATTTATTATCTGTTATTAACTAAATTATTCTATTTGCTATAAAATCATACATATCGACTTGTTTATCCACATCCCACTATTTTATGTAAAAATATATAGAGTCTAATGTTTTTGTTAACCTTAAATTTACTATTTTTTCACAAAAATTATTTTTACTATTTTTTCATAAAAATATTTTTTTTTTGGACAAATTTCAACAAAATACTTAAGTTATAATGAACACAAAAGAAACATATTTATTTATCTTTTCTCTAAATATTTTGTGAAGTCTATCGATATATATTTAGTTAGTCTGATTTTTAAAATGACATCATAATATAGTTTTATTTATCGAAGATAAAACTATATTAGGAGTTGTTTAATTTAATTAAAA
>JBBPBS010000007.1:13259179-13280706 GCA_037974835.1 Cicer judaicum
CAGTTATATTCAATAACATTAATAAATCCGTCTAAACTATATTTTTTTATATATATAAAGTAAAAAAATTGTTAGTTTATAATTTTAAAAAATGTTGATCATTGTTAATATTTTAAATGATTTTTAAATATTAATTAATAGTAGGATAGATCCACCTTAAAATTATACTAATATGTTTACAAATAAAAGAAATACAATTTAACAAAATAAAAAAAACAGAAAATAGATCCACCTTATTCAATCATTATGTTTATATTAAAAATTAAAATTTACATAAAAATTACTGTTAATGAGGAACTTAAATTAGGAGATAGAGAAACACAAAAGTGTTTATCTATTTACCATTAATTAATAAAGCATGTTTTGTTGGAAGCTTATTTTTTTAAATTCGCTGAATAGTTTAAAATTAAATTAAGGGAATTGCATCGTGCACCATTCACTTTTACCTTTCATTTCAGACATATGAAAAAGATTATATTACCTTTACTTTCATATATAAATTTTTTTTAAAAACATCCACTTTCATTTTTCACCCACTTCTTTCGAAATTTTAAAATATTCGAAGTTGATCCTACCAAACATTCGAAAGTTTGAAATCTCCGAAATTAAAAGGTAAGACAAAAATCGAACATTTCAAATATTCGAAACTGTATTTTTATCAAATTTTCGAAAGTTTCTACGATGATGAAACTTTCGAAGTATATTTTTTTCATAAATAATGAAACTTTCGAAAGTTTCGTTGAACAAGGAAGTATCAAAATACATAAACTTTCGAAACTTTAAAAGAATATAAAAGTTTCGAAAAGTATTTTTATTAGTAATAATAGTAATAAATAATAATAAATTTATAATAATATATTTATAGTAATAATTAATATTAATAATCAATAGTAATAAATAGTAATATATTTATAATAATAAATTTAATATCTAATTTCGGAAGTTTCAGTAATTTTAAAAAAAAAATTGAAAGTTTCAAAATTTCTTAAACTTTCGAAATGGAATTATTTCAAAGGTTTGAAATTTTCAAAGTATATGTGCTTCGAAAGTTTCAAATTCATTCAAATTTTTAAAATTTTCTAAAAAAATACACTTCAAAAATTTCATATTTATTCAAAATTTTGAAATATTTTATTTCAAAAATTGAATATTTTTCAAAAATTTCTAAATTAGTAATTTTTTCTGCATAGTTATATTTTAAAAATTTTCAATAACATAAAATTTTTGAAAGTCGAGAGTGAAAAACTTAAAAGGTATTTTTTTCTATAATATTATATAAATTAAACAAGAGTAAAATAATTTTAAAAAAAAATTAGAAAATAGAAGGTAAAATAGAGAGTGCACAATATAAAACGATTAAAGTAAACTTAGACCAGTCAGAAGGCCCATTTATTGGGCTCGGGATCCAATCCGTAAAATATTAAGAGGTTTCTCTTCTTGTCCTCCAATTTTTTTCTTTTTATTTCATTTCATGTTAACCAATCAAGGTATGATTTATTCGAATAGACCAATTAAAAGATGTAAATATTAATTTATTTTTTTTAATAATCTTTTTACACATTTGAATATATTTCAAGATGAAAAAATTTTAAAATAATATTTTACTAGATTAATCAATTCATAAATATAAAGATTTATAATCAGTTTTTATATTTCTAGTTTTAATTTGAACAAACTCTGGTTGAGATGATTAATCTAGGATTAGAATTGTTTTTTTTTTTTGTTGTTAAAACTTTTCATAATGAGGTGAAATAAAAAAACTCCCAAAATATTAAGGGTATGTGATGATGTGATATAGCTCTTCGGAATAGATAACGTGCTTGGTCTTATTCATGTGCCCTTAACAAGTAGTGGTCAATAACGTGACCAATAATTAACAGTTTAACACTAATGTGACTATGAGACATTTTAAATGTTTTTTTCTTGCACAAATTCAGTGGTGGTCCCTATCTCAACAACTAAAGATGTAATGATGCCTAGGATGAGATATTGTGGTAGCACTTTAGTCACCTACACACACCTACAAATTTAATGGAGGAAATGATTTCGTGTACTGAATTCAATTTTCGAATTTTATATGATTCCGTAGGTACAATAATATAATTACGTGAGCAACAATTGCCTTTCAAAGTTGGTAGAACAAAAGTTTGAAATTGAAGAAATATTACTTTAATTTCAAATAGTTTTTTATTATTTTATATATATTAAAAAAATTATATAAATAAAAAAGATATTAATGTTATAAATGTATAAATAAAAGGTATTGTATTAAAAATAATGTAAATTAAAAGATGTAGTTGAAAACAAGCATATTAAAATTTAAAAGAATTAATTATTTTGTGACAAAATTATTTTACAAATGGGTTAATTATTTTGAGATTAAATATTAGTTTTACATTGTCTTAGTCTTAATTACGTTAATCTTTATTTTTTTGGCGAAATCTTTATTTTCCTGTTTTAATTGTTGATTTAAATATAAAATACCATTTTGTTTTTATTTTATTTTCTTAAATAATCGTACTAACGTGAAAGTGTACATGAGTTATAAAGTGGGTTGAAAGCCTTGAAGTGATAACGAGGTTATGAATTAACTCATCTCTTTGATAAAATTAATTACTAATTCTTATATTGACTAATTAAAAAATGTTGAAAGTGTAGCATATAATGGTATGTCTTACCTGAAAATTTAGTGTTGTAACTTCTACATTTATGTCTTACATTTATGTGTATTGGCACGTGTCATCACAACAGATCTAGATACATACTATTTTTTTAAAATATAAAATTTTGATGATTAAATTATAAAAATTAAAAAAAATATAATTATACTATTAAATATGTTGGACATTTAAAATATTTTACTTGTTTACCTTCAAATAATAAAATGCTAATATTGCTGATGTTATAATATATTTTATAAACAAATAATTTTATCATAGTGATGCACGGGTACACCACATTAATAAGAATAAATAACTCAATAATTAATAAAATATTTTATTTCTTCTATTTATTCACTTTTTTTAATGAGTGAAATAATACAAATCACATTCATTGCGAAAAAGAGAATAATTTTAAAGAATGTTGTTGGTCATTATCAAAGTTTAGACTCTAACACAAATTTTAAATATATCTACAATGCAACATCTAGAATTTGGCTTAAATAAAGTTATTAAAACTTCCAAATTAATTTTATATGATCACTGCAACAGCAGTCCTGGAGCACAAAAGCGAAAGGAGATAAAGCAGAGATAGTGGAGTAGAAAGAAATACCACTAAAGTCCTAACAAAACATTTTTTTGCAAATGACGTCCATATGATCCGATTCATAGTAAATGATCCTGTCCTTGTCCCAACTACTACAAATGTTAGCATAAATCTAAAATCCCTATATAAACACTTAATTGATATACCTTCATTTCAAGCAAACTAAGGTAAATCAAATTAATCTACTCCTACTTCTCCAAATAACAAAATGTCACCATCTCCGCCACAAGAACAAGAATTCATATTCCGTTCAAAACTCCCCGACATTCAAATCCCAACACACCTCCCATTACACTCTTACTGCTTCCAAAACCTCTCTCAATTCCACAATCGTCCATGCCTAATCAACGGCGACACCGGCGAAACCCTCACCTACTCCGACGTCCACCTCACCGTCCGCAAAATCGCCGCCGGTCTAAACACTCTCGGAATTCTTCAAGGTGATGTCATCATGCTCGTCCTCCGTAACTCTCATCAATTCGCACTCACCTTCCTCGGTGCTTCATACCGCGGCGCCGTCGTCACCACCGCCAATCCATTCTACACCTCATCGGAACTTGCAAAACAAGCAACCGCAACGAAATCAAAACTCATCGTAACTCAATCCGCATACATAAATAAAATCAACGAATTCGCGAAAATCAATAACATAAAAATAGTGTGCACTGATTCATCCCCGGCGTCGTCGTCGGATGAAGAGAGTGTTGTGCATTTTTCTGTTTTAACAAACGCTGATGAAAACGACGCACCTGAAGTGAAAATAAGTCCAAACGACGTCGTTGCGTTACCGTTTTCTTCAGGAACTTCTGGTCTTCCAAAAGGTGTTATGTTAACGCATGAAAATTTAGTTACCACGATAGCGCAGTTAGTTGACGGTGAAAATCCTCATCAATACACTAACTATGAGGACGTGTTACTCTGTGTGCTACCTATGTTTCATATCTATGCGCTCAATTCGATTTTACTGAGTGGGATTCGATCGGGTGCGGCGGTGCTTATTGTGGAGAAGTTTGAGATTACTACGCTTTTGGAATTGATTGACAAATATAAGGTGACGGTAGTGTCGTTTGTGCCACCTATTGTTTTGGCGTTGGTTAAGAGTGGAGAGTCTAATCGATACGACTTGTCGTCTATTAGGGCGATGATAACTGGTGCTGCTCCAATGGGAGTGGAACTTGAACAAGCTGTGAAGGATAGGCTACCACAAACCATACTTGGACAGGTTTGGTGGCATGTCTCTTCCTCTATTTATTATTTCTTACTTGCTTTTTACATTTTCTTTGGAAAATACTTGAAACCTATTTTTTACAATTTTTTTAGACTACATTTTATTAAGATTAGTGTACAATATATGAGTATCATGTTTTTTCCCCAATTGTTTTAATTTACAAGCTTAAGATTTATTTTATAAAATTTAGATTTTATTAAAAATATTCTCTACTTCATTTTTAAGACTTTAATTGATATGTATCATTGACGTACTGTTTATTTGCAAATACAACATATTATATTGTTGACATAAAAAATATTACATTTTACTATATAAATATTTATGAGAATGTACATTAATTTATGAACTATTAGTAAAAAAAAAACTAATGAATATTATAAGATGCACATGTGTAATTTTTTTTATACAGATACTTATTTCTATTTTAAAAGCTAAGAATAACTTTTTTAAAAGATAACGTGTTAAAAAATAAGAGAAGATTTAAAGGTACTTCCAATACTTATAGCTAATGTAAAATAATATATACTTTAAATTAAATTTGTTTTGCATAACCTTTCTTTAAACTAATCGTATCTTGAGCTTAAATATACGTCCTTCGATTAATTAGACACGATCGGGGTTAATCACAACTGATATTTAACAGTTTAAGCTAGTAGTATATTTAGTTTTGTGGCAGGAAAATATCACAACCACATATTTTGTTAGTTGTATATGATTATATTTTTTTGGGTAAATTTGGATTGATTTTTAATTACAATTTATAAGGATCACTTCGATTGTAAGGCCCATTGTACTATTTTAATTAATATACCCAAAGTTTTGAATTATTATTCATTTTGATATATCACAAAAATATTAGTCTTTGACCAATAAAACGAATATTTTTAGACCTTAAAAAAAAAATTAGAATAATTGATTCGTTTATCAATTTAATTTTTATTTGTTTTCGAATGAATGGTGTATGAATTATGTTGCGGTCCATTTTTATATAATAATTGTTGTAAACAAAGTTCATGCACCAATTTTTCGAGATATTTTAGTTCCGAAGTCTCAAATATTTTTATATCTCGTATTTTTATTTTTAATCAATTAATATTTTATTTTTTATTTTTATATTATAAGTTTCATTCTCAAATTTTGGTAATAATTAATTCAATAAAAAATTACTCAATCATGTATTAATAATATTTATTTGTACGTTGTTTAATATTATATTCATTTGAAAAAATTATTTGATATTATAAAAATAATTTAGTTTAAAAAACTTTTAATTTTATTATAATTAATTTCTAAAAAATTAATTTGCTTTAAACATTTAAATTTATTGCACCAACCCCACTGATAGGTGATAAAACCTTCAAATCTACGGCTGTGTTTCTACGATTAAAATTATAAAAAAAAAAAAAGTGAATTTAATTTGATAGTATATCCAGGGATATGGAATGACCGAGGCAGGACCACTTTCAATTAGCATGTCATTTGCAAAGGAACCAATGGGGACAAAACCTGGTGCATGCGGTACCGTCGTAAGAAACGCCGAAATGAAGATCGTAGAGACAGAGACCGGTCATTCCCTTCCAAGAAACAAACCCGGTGAAATTTGCATTAGAGGCACAAAGGTTATGAAAGGTATAGTATAAATTACTAGTATATGCTATACTCACTTTACTCTAATTATTAGTATTATTATACTTGTAGACAGGAGAGCAAATTACAATGTTCGTTATGGAAAAGTACCAATTAACTGATTTTTTACTTAATTTTATAAATATCAATATTATTTGCATTATTTTTAAATATTAGTAATATATTTTGAAAATTATATAACTAAAACTAGTGTTTTGTGGCTATAAATTAAGAATAAGAGAAAAAAAGATATAATCCCCTTTTTTTTCATTTGTCATAATTACACTTTAGAGTTATTATTAGTAATTTTTAAATTCAAATTTTGAAGTTTTAGATTTTAGTTTATTTTATTTTTTATTTTATTGTAAGTGGGGTGGTTGAATTTAGGGTATAAATTTGGAGCAGGATTTTATTGTTTATTGCAATCATTGTGAAACAAACCATAGCAATCAATTGCCTTATCTTTCTGGTCAAGAAAAGTAATTACCTTATCTTTTAGAGTATAACTATTACTAATGTGGGTCCTCCCACTCCCACAGTCCATACAAGTTCATGCTCCAACGGAAAGCGGCTTTACACCGACAAACCAATTTATAAATATTGAGGATGCGTTGTTACATTTTTCGGAAAGAAATTACATTTATTAAAACATAATAATATATATTTTTTAAAGTTTACTGTTGTTTGTTGTAGTTTAAAAAAAATTAAAACCCGATAAATAATTTAAAAACTAATTTTTTGAGAAGTTGATTATAATAATTTTTAAAAAATTGCTTTTTAATTAATATTTAAAATTTATTTTTACTGTTATAAATAAAAAACAAAACAATTTTTTATTTTTCTACCATATTTTTAGTGTAAATATTATTGTAACTCTGTTTTTAATTTTGTTATTCATAAGTCTAATTTTGTACTCATTCAATTGAATGCAACATTTACCTCTAACATTTATTACATCATCATATTTGTTTGTTAGTGCCCAATATTCCATTCCATATATCATCACTTTTAAAATATATTTACATTTTTTAGATTTCAATCGTATATATAACTAAATTATATAAAAGGTATTTCATTTTAAAAATAAAAAAATATTCCATTTGGATCTTATGAAGAAAATTTATATGCATGTGCATGCTTTTATTCTTATTCTTGAATTCAAAGTGCTGCATGATGCGTAGTGCAACAATTGAAATGTTTTTTCGGTCGTTAAAGGTGATGTGTGACGGGGTCTAACATACAAGTACTAAAATTGCATAATTGAAAGTCTGTGTGGTAGCAATTACTTGTTTATAGAAAAATTATCGGTGGACACGTGTATATCTTTTGGACACTTTAAAAGAAAAAGAATAGATAATAAAGTAATAGTTATGACATAATGATGATGTCATAGAAAAATTATAAAAAGAAAATAAGATATTAAATAAATATAAAATATAAATACAGAAATAATAATATTATTGTTGATTATATTTTTCAAAACTTGATAATATCTTTTTATTAATATATTTTATTTTTAAAATATAATATTTTTTAGGTTAGGAGGTTTGATCTCATAAATAATTTTCAATAGACCCATATTGTAAAATTCTTGAAGTGGTTGATATATTGTGACAAATCCTCTCTACTAGCTCGTTGAGCTTTTTTTTTACTATTTACTCAATCTTAAATAACTGTAATATTTTTTTAAAAAATATTTATTTAAAAATAATTATAATTTAATTTTTAATGTAACTTTAATTATTTTATTCATTTAATTATATATTCTAATCAATATTATTTAATTACAATATAATATTATCTACTTTATATTTATAAAAATCGAAGAATATCCCCATAGTTAGTATAAATAATCTGATTAATCACAATTCTGCCTAAAACTAAAACTATTATTTAACCAAGAGGAGTAATATATTTAGTGACATGACGTCATTGCGTGTAAAGTCTCTACAACTTAGTAGTCACAATTATTTGGTGAAGTCTCGGTGTATTTGGTCTCAATTATTTGACCATACGACGAATATGACCGTATGTGTAACCCACTAATTGTCTGGTCTCAATTATAATGACCGTATGTGTAACCCACTAATATTTATTATTAAAGTAATATTCATTATGAAATAATAATTAACATTATCCTTTGTAAGAAAATAGATGATATTGTATTACTCTATATACCGTTGTATCACTTGTGTAGACTTTTTTATTTTTATTTTAATTCTCATGTTTATAAAGGAGACGAGTCATTATAATTTGGAATTTTGTTGAAATATAGATAAAATATGTTTTTTTAAACAAATTATTATTAACTAAAATTTATTAACAACTAAATTGAAATTGTTTGCTACAGGTGTTTGAGACAATTTATAAGAAATATTTACAAAAATAGCTTACAACTATGTATAGAAAACATTTAATTTAATTAAGTATAAAAATAGCATATGCAATAATAGATTATTTAATAAACACTTACGAAAATATACATTGTACATTTGTTTTTCCTTAAGACTTAGATTTGTGGTTGTGATCAGGATATCTAAATGATCCAGAGGCGACAAAGAAAACTATAGACAAAGATGGATGGCTGCACACAGGTGATATTGGTTTAATTGATGATGATGACGAGCTCTTCATTGTTGATCGGTTAAAGGAATTGATTAAATACAAAGGATACCAAGTTGCTCCTGCAGAGCTTGAAGCATTACTGATTGCCCACCCAAATATTTCTGATGCTGCTGTCGTACCGTAAGTTATTGCTTACTTGTATTACTTTTCAAAGCCAATTAGACCGGTTAATTAGCTCAACAAATCATTGACCTCAAATGGTTAATAAATTATTTTTTTAATCATTTTATAAAATCTTAGTTCCAATTATGATTGATATAATCATTTATCAAACTTTATTACAATGAGACATTCTTAATTAAAATAAATAAAAATAATCAATTTTTATTAAATTTAAGTTCGAATCGAGACTTTAATGAATCATATTCATTAAATGATTACAAATATTTTACTTTAATAATATTTATTTTAAAAATTAAACATCTAAAATGTTTTTAAAAATTAAACGTATAAATGTTGCATTGAAAACGTAAAACTTTTTAGATGTAAGAAAATTAAACTCTTTTTTTGTTTTATTTCGCAATTAACTATGATGTATATTTTTATCATAAATATTGCAATATTCACAAGAAAATATCCTATATATTGATATACATAAAATATGGAGAGAAAAACTAACAAAAATAGAGAGAAAAATTACAAAATGTTAGATTGAGGGATATTTATTCATTTTTGTGTGACTAAATTATATATATTTTTTATATATTTATAGTTGACTAAACATTGATTTATAAATGAGCAAAATGACTAATGAACAATGCTATTGGATTCGGCAGATTGAAAGATGAAGCTGCGGGAGAAGTCCCAGTTGCATTTGTTGTAAGATCAAACGGTTCAAAGATAACCGAGGATGACATCAAGCAATACATTTCAAAACAGGTTATCTTTAATTATTATTACCAAATTAGTAGTAGATTTATTATCTTGTTAGGTGTGAATGTGATCAAGAGTTTGAGGATCGGTTTAAAATTGTTATTAAAATGAGATACTAATGTCTTGAGAAAAACATAGTAGAACCCAATAATTTTTTTTTAATTATTTGAAATTAATGTAACAAAGAAAAATTGATTACAATAAATAGATTATATATTTCATATAATAATCATAATCAAACTAACAAATTTTAACTAACTTCAAATTAATATTAACCAACTTATAACTACCAATCACCAACTCTTAAGAACATTAAACCTGACGGGAGTGTATTTGGTGCAGGTTGTTTTTTACAAGAGAATAAACAGAGTTTTGTTCACAGACACTATTCCTAAAGCGGCTTCAGGGAAAATTCTGCGAAAGGAATTAACTGCAAGACTTAACGAAGGTTTGGTGGTGGCAACCTAAGTCCGTGTTGTGTTGTGTTGTTTGTTAGTGAATATATGCAAATGCAGCTACATGCATTAAATCAGAAGATATTCAAAACAATATTAAGTTTGTGTTCTCTGCAATATCTGCTTCTGTGTGTGAATATACTCTATCTGAAAATTCCTTTTCTAATGTGCATATTGAATCGTCCATGCAGCTTATTTTTGTGATTAAGGAAAAAAAATAAATCAAACTGTAGTGGTACTACTTGTGATAGGCGACAATTTTATGAGGCCTATAAATTTGGGCCTCGGCCCACTTATTAAGAGGACCTAAAAAACTTAAAAGATCAGAAAATTTCATTTTAGGAATTTTACCCCATACCCCTTGCATTATACCTATACCCCCATTTTAGGCGTGAAAAGACATTTTTGCCCTCGTATATATAATAAAATTTTCAAAAATTTTGATATTCACATTTCCGGAACTAAAATGTGAGTGAAAATTTTCCAAACTTCCGAAACTAAGTTTTCCGGTACAGAAGAAAATTAAAAAAATTAAAGAATAAAATTTTAAAAAAATTGTTCTGTACCGGAAAACTTAGGCATGAAGTTTTCCGGTACACAAGTTTTCTCTTCTGTACCGGAAATCTTATGGATGAAGTTTTCCGGTACACAATTTTTCTCTTCTGTATCGGAAAACTTTTTTTTCAAGTTTTCCAGAACTATGTTGTGTACCGGAAATGTTGGCTTTAAGTTTTTAGTAAAATAGTCAAAAAACTTTGAGGACATTTTTGACATTTTAAAAAATATTTGGAGGTACAAGGATAATTTGAGGGGTACAAGGTCAAATTTTCTTCATTTTATGATTGTTGATTCAATTCTCCATTTTTTTTTATTCACATATGCAAAAAACATCATCTAAATTTATACTTTTGGTAATATTTTTATTCAGTTTTTTAACTACCGAAAACTCCTTTTCGAAAATTACCATATTTTTTAGGGGGATTAATAGAATCTCCTATCTCGTCTATAAGTTCCCAAATAAAAAGTCTAAGATTTAAAATTTGATCTATTCCAAATCTACGATTCTAATTTTTATGAGAAAAAAATATTATTTTTTTAAAAACAAAGTATAAATTATTTTTAAAAATTCATTTTTGAAAATAATTTTTTTCTAAAAAAATTAATTTAACATATCAAAAAAAAATTCATAAAAAATGTAAAAAAAATATTTTCTCTAAAATACTTAGATGATTTTTTTTTTTAATCTCATCTTCAATATTTTAAATTGATCAATTCAGACATATTAATTGGAGCTTTTGTGATTATAGAATGGTGAAAAAAAAACTATGAAAAATTTATACTTTTGGAAAAATAAAATCAATAAATCCTTAAACTCATAAAAATAATGAAATAATGAAGAGTTTAAAAAAATATCTCAATAGAGATTTATAATAAGGACGAGTTTGAGAACATGGAACTTATTTGACCGTTCTCGTCCTACTCAATAGTCCTATTCCTCTCTCCTACTCTAGCTCATTCTAATCGTTTGGTCGAGATTACATTCACTAAAATATTTTTCTTTCTTTAGAAAACAGAAGTATGTGTTAATTTTCTATGAAAAAAAGTATTTGTTAAATTTCTATAGAAAAAAGTATGTGTTAATTTGTTTTTTTTTTCTTTTATGCAGCTGTGTAACATTTCATTCTTAATGGACAAATGCCGCAAAGTGCAGCAAAAGAATCCACTACTAGGCCTAATACAAGGAGTAAGAATTATTGGGACTTAATTACTACGGTTTTTGATATATTTGTAACTTTTTATAAAGGTACATAAAAGACTACTAATATAAGATATATAAGATTATAACTAATTCATTTTAAAAATGTGTAATTGCATATCATTTATACGCTCAAAACTTAGTAATATAACTTAATTTTTACTTTTTTTTTAAGAATTTGAAGATGATCTATACTCCAATATTACTGCAAAATATTAGATCAAATCTTAAGCAATGCGTTGCTCCTCATTATAGTGCTAAAGAATACAACAACAAAACAAATCACATATTATGTTTTTGTGCATTTGGCATAATTTATTTTGCAAAATTTTTTCTACTCATAGGTTCCTTGAAGTAATTTTATGCAAGGTTCGTCAATGTAGACATTTCTCTTTACAATATTCAAATTTGAATTCATTACGATGTAGAGATTTATTTTTGGATTTCAAGTTTTACATTATTTATATTCGAGATTTGGATTTTTTTTCAATATACCACGTTATGCCTCGGTGAGTAGATAATTTGATAAGTATATTTTGAATAGATAGAATGTGATATAACAATTGATTTTTAGTATGTACAAAGAATTTTAGATGGAGAAATTAAGAGAACATTATGAAGGATAGAATTGATATTAAAGGGTCGCATAAATTGAGCAAGAGCTATGCTCAAAGCTCTAGAGCTTTTGCTACAATGCATTTGGCTCCTAAAACTCAAATGCTGGATCGTTGGATTTCTCCGTTGTCAGGCTGGGTGAAGCGACGGGGCTAGGCAGAGTGGCTGGCATGCAAGGTGGGTGGTTAATTTCATGCGGAATCGGTCTAAGGGTATAATCCCCAAAAATAACTGTTTTAAACTTTAAAAACTAAATACATTTTTATTTAATAAAAAAATCTTTAAAAATAAAAAAATAATTCTAAAACTAATGTCGTATAAAATTAATTATATTAATTTAATAAATAATTTTTTTTATAATAAAATATCTAAAATATAGTTGTTCATTAAAAAAACCTAATAATTTTAATAAAATATTATTTTAAGATGTAAAAGACTTTATATTTAAATTCGTCTTAGATCTCTCCATGTTTTGGACCGACCCTAACTTCAAGTATGCAATGCTAGTAGAATATGTGGATTTTACAAATATATTGGTGATAGCGGTGTTTTATTGTTAATGTGTGTAGGGGTTCTTGAAGGCTTTAGAAAGGTGCGTCAACAAAGTTTTGTGAAAATGGAGGTGATTGGGGATTTTGAGGAAATCATTAACAAGATGAAATCGCATGGTTAAATTAGTATTTTTGATTGCACTTAGATAAAGAGATTAATGTGTTCCATTCATATCTTGAAGTCAAAATATATATGAATGGACTTGCTAATGTATGTTAGAGTTACTAGTGATACGAGATTGATCTTTTAGGATAGATGTCTAAGTATTAGTAGTATTAGATAAATAATTGCTAATGATATTATTGAAATTTCAACTACTCGTAGATTGTATAGTTGCAGTATCTTTGTATTACATTTAAACTCTTTTTATTTTATATTTAAAAATAACAGTTTCACGATAAAGAAGACAAAAAAGTTTGTATATCTACTCAATACTTAAAAAAAAAAATAATTAAGAAACAAATATAGAAAATTATTCCTAAAAATTCAGTTGGAATTTCGACCTACACTCTAAATCAGCGGACTAAATCTTCCAATGGGCTAAAGGAATCAAAAGCGTATACAAAACCCAAATTTCGCGTATATAGTTGAAAACTTGAATAAAAATAAAAATCAAATGAGATGCTTTTTTTTTTTGTGTGTGTGCTTAAAAGTTCAAAATGACATGCTTGAAAATTCATTGATGTCAAAAGACGATGGAGATCCTAATATATATATGACGACTCTCTTGTTGGGTTAACTAGCATAGCTTTATATGTTGGTAAGGGACTCTAATTTCATAATATATATGTTTTGTGCTTTCTTTTACTAATTATATCCACAACCACTATCACGGCATTGCATGTCAAGAACTATAAATGGCTTTTTGATGGAGACTTAATTACTAATTTGTGGCAATCTAATTAATAATTAAATGCAAGTACACAACAAATTGGCATCTTTTATTTCTTCCAACAATCCCATGTGATTAACTCTCAATCTCAGAAACCTTAGTGCACAGACCAAAAGGAAACTCTCTGTATTAAATGGTTACTAATTTCTGCATAAAATCACAATCAAATTAAACCCAACCTAGAGATGCATTATGCACTAATCACCAACATTGTAGCATAATCACTCCATTTTAGTTCCATTTTTGTTTCAAGTTTTTAATTATTCCTCTGCTGTACTCTTTAGTTGCGATTTCTTTTCAATGTTTGACATATATATGTTACTCACCCCTTTGGTACTCTAACAATTTCCCCCTCAATTAATCAGAAAGACTTTTCATTTATGGATAAACCACCGGTAAGTTAAACCATCAAGACTTGAATGTTAGATTATTATTAGAGAAATTTAAGAGCAATTACATAGGGGATTTGAACACCGCATATATATGTTTCTCATTATATATTATAATACTCAAACAATATATGTTATCATGCATTTAAGGCATGAAAATCCATAATACTTTGCATGAGATTATTGGCCTAATGAATCAGGGTACGAGAACAATAACAAACTAGATGCTTCAGGATCAAGATTTTGATAATACATCTCACCTAAAATCTTAAAGTATTGAATATATGTATCACATCTAGTCTATAAGACTATAATTACTCACATTTAAATCCATCAAGATAACTTGATATTTGATCATAATTAGAGTTACAAACTTACTGTACCTGCTGTACAATTATTTTATCAAAAACTAATTATCTCTTAAAAAACATCTCAGATTTCAATAACATAGATATTGAGCGATGCTTACACTACAAAAACATACAAAGAAAAACCATAAAGATACAGACAGTCTTCAAGACAGTAACCTATATATGTAACCTAGAACTCAGATTCCTTTACCTTCTTAGGAAAAACTGGCACAGTGGCAGATCCTGATCTTCTAAAAAGTAACACTTCAAATAATTGTTGGCAGAAGAACCATCTTATATATAATAAAACTCGGGCATGCATTAATTGTTTCATTTATGATGAGTCCTTCAAATAAATTTCAAAGCCTTAGGGATAAGTCAAGTTGGCTAATATCTTCCTGAACATGTTCAGAATTAGTAGAATTTCCATAACTGAAGTCTTTTCTTCCACCATGTCCATAGTTTTGAAGATGAGCATGGTACTGTGAAGAAGAACTGAAATTTGATCTTTGTTCTGCAGGGTCAACATAAGAATAAGATTGCATGGCTGAACTAATCTCTCTGCTCTTCTTTGCAAGTGTTCTTTCAAGTTTGTGAGCATTTTGGTGTCCTCCTAATGCTTGAGAACTGTAAAACTTTCTCTGACAATAGTTGCATGAGAATACCCTTGGAGTACTTTGTTCCATGGAACTAATAGGTGAAGATGATGATGATGAAGAAGATGGTTCAAGGAGAAGATCTAGATTTATATGATTCTCCTCATCTGCTTGTTGGTTAATTAAGTGAAGAGAAGTATTAATATTGTAATTATTAGGATGGAAATTATTCATGGCTATTAACAAAGAGATTACTAGTTGTAGTGGTTGAAACTGAAAGTAAGTGTAGTTATATATTGAGTAGTGTGTGAAGGATATAAGAAAGGTTCATTGTTCATTGTTCATTAAAGACAGAAATTAAAAAAGAAGGAAGGAGGGACATATATCTGCAAGATCAGTGGAGATCCGAAGAAGTTGTCGCCTTCATTAATGGCAGAGTTTGGATCCTTTGTCGGTCGATCGATCAAACTTTTTTATTCAATAATAATACTACATAATTAACTATTAACTGGTGTAATATAAGTGTTTATCCTAGGTACCTATATATATTTATATATACAAGGGATTGGTTACTGTATCTGATTTTAGTTAATAGTTGAAGTTGTCCAAATAGTAAACTGATCAGAATTTAAATATGGCAAAGAAAAATTTACTAATTTAATAAATGATGCTTATTAAAAAAATAAAAAAAAATTATATTTGATTATTTTTTTTGAAAATTTGATAATTTTGCAACCCAGACATATTTTTATTTATATTTTAACTTTTTTGTCTTTGAAAATGAGTGGGTGTTTGATATTAATATAATTTAAGCACATTTTGGATTGTTTGTGACCCTTATCAACAAGGAGTTTGAACTTAAACCATGCAGTGTTCCATCAGATTTCCTAATTTGGAATTGCAAAATAGGCAAGATAAACCCACCTTGACTAGACTAAACAATGAACATGATTGAAGACCATTTTTTTTTACATTTTGTCTTAAATCAAATGTGTACTACACCTATGTTTCACTATAGGATTGGACAATAATCCCGATTCAACGAGATCCTCGGCTTAGTTTAATTAATATATGATTCTGCTCATTTATAGTCTTCTTATGTGTTACGGCTCTAAATATATATGTACATCAAGTAGTATACAAGTTATGTATACATTTTTCAAAACAAAAAAAAGAAGAGTCATGTATATTTGTCTGTCTATGTATGTAATTGAACGTATTTATAAGTAATTAGTATAGAGGCTAATCATTTTGAGTTATAAATAAAAAAAAACAAGCTATTTTGGTTTCTATTCAATCAATAATGGTATTTGCTAAACAATCTTTAATTTCCATTGATGTTAATCTAATTTGTAATAGCGTGCATTTCAATTCAAACCCAACATAGAGCACGCAATAACTTGCCAAGTAGGGTTATTTGGATCAGGAAAATATTAGTATATATCTTGAGAAAGAAATAAATACATAAAGTTATGTGATATATATGATAAAAAAAAAAAAAAAAAGAGATACGAGTCCCGGCAACACGGCCAACAACACAAAGTTCAATTTTTTTGAGGGTATTAGCGTCTAAAAATACTTGAATTAGAGTTTTCAAAATGGTTTAAGTTTTTCTTTTTATGTTTTTTTATGTTAATTGCAATTTAAATTAAGTAGTTTGAGTTTTTGACTCTTTTTAATATTATTGAGAGTAAAACACTTTTTATTAATAAAGTATTTTTCTTTAGTCAAAATATAATATTTTTCTTAACAAAATATTAAACAATAATTATGTTCTTAGTAAATTTGTTTAAAATTAACAAAGCGATAAAGATAAATTTTCACTATTAAAAAATTTATTTTTATAAGAATATCTCTTCCAGAAAAATATCTTTATTGGTATTTACTCTGCTTACGGACCATGTTTTACCAGCCCACATTAATTAAGTAAATAATAATTGAAATATATTTAAACATTATTACATTTTTAATATTAATATACCACAATTTCAACTATTATATTTTCTTTTTATAAACAAAAATTATTTGATTTTTCAAATCTAGACCTAATAATTCATAAGACTTTATCTTTTGATAATGCATATATCTCACCGTAAAAGAGATTTTTGTACTAAAAAGAACATCAAATTAAGTTATTGAACTCTGATAGATAATTAATGTAGAATCGTTTAAAAAAAATCAAATTTTAATTAAAATTATTTTACTTATCTCATTACTGATATTAAATTAGTAAAGCTCCCTTCTCCCCTATTCTCCTACAACAAGAGAGTACAAAAAAAGAAAAAGAAAAACAGAGGAGTTTGTTAAGAATCCATCTCTTTAAAATTATTGACGCAAGAATCAGTCTCTCTAGTAGTGAATAATAATGGTGCAGCAGCACTATTAGTTACAGTTACGGGTCTGAATATATTAAACCTGTGTCGATGAAACATGTTGTGCTATTTGGCATGATGACATTATTATTGAACACTTGAATTCAAAGTTGCATTAATTATCTCTCCTTCAATGATTTATTATAAATATATTGACTGGTCACTGGAGCAAGCACATGGTATATGTAATTATAAAATTGTAACGTAACAGACAAATTAAATTAAAAACCGTCCTCCTTCTCCTCATCCTCCAACACAATAATACTATTATTTGTTATATCATATAATCCCCATCACGAAATAGAATTCAATAACTTAATAGTAAAACATGATTGAGGGATCGTAATGATCTATGATTGCGGTCACCATTGTCTGTAAATCACAGACACAATTTGAACTAAGAAACTACGTCTTGTTTCCGTATGGTAAGTCACTAAGTCTTATGACCCCAATGCTTAGGAAACATTAATTCTTGTGCTAACTAATCTAATTCGATGTTTCCTTTTGTACTTGAACAAACCTACACTAATAACTTGGTTCCATGTATATGCAGACTAATGTTGTTGATTAATCTCAAAATTTTAGACTGTTTGTCTGGTAAACATGATACAGAACTGTACTACTCTCTGCAGGCTTACTAGTTGTTGTTAGAACATCAATTAAAAAATCCCTATCAAGTCCTTTCATATTAGACATCTTTAAGAGGTGGTGTTTTCAAGGCTATAAGGGTCCATTTGATGGTAACATTAAAGATATAGGATATGATACACTTATTTTGTCATACTCTTTTTTCTTTTTTTCCTCTCCATCATATGCACATCAAACACACCACACTATAACTCCTTATTATGTCCATACTATATCATATCTCTCGTATCTCTATTTTATAATATCTATCAAACAGATCATCAATTCTTATTTCATTATTTTTTTGAGTGAGTAAGAGATGAACGAATCATTATTTTTTGTGGGCACGAATAAGAGATTAATGGATCTAATATTTTATTATGAAAGACTTTTTTTAAAAAAATATTTTGAAATTAATATTTCTAGAAAAAAAATATCAAAAAAGAATTTCACAATAAAATAAAAAACTTACTTTTTTTTTCTTGAAAAATTTTGAGAAAATATCAATAATCTTTTGAAAAAATATCATAGGTCTCAGATAGACCACAAAATTTTAAAATATTTTTTAGTTTTTAAAACTTTATTTAGAGATTTTTTAACTATCAAATTTTTTATTTCTTTAATATGTGAATTATATAACCTATAATTAGTGGTTTGCTAAATTAACCACGATGAAGTAGTAACACAAGACAAAATACTCTGATCTCATGCATTATGATATTTTACTCTAAAAATGTGTACTTAGGTTTCTTTTGATAATTTCTTATAAAACAGTTAGGCCTAAGATTGTTTTGGTAATAAGAAATAGCTGTATGATTACTTATGGCAAATAAATTATAGTAGAATGAATTTGAATTATTTGATAAACAGAATTCAAAAATCAATAATAAAGATGTTTTGTTGAAGAGAAAAACAGAGTATGAATACATCATCAACTTTGTTAGTTGAAATTACAAGTCAATTCAATTATTTACCATTTTATTTTTTATGCAATTTAATTTTCAACACATTTACATCGTTGTTTGTATTTCAGTCAAATGTCTCTATAATTTTTTTTTGAACTTAAAATTTATTTATAATTTATCTACATTTCTCGCAATTTCTGTCGTTATCATTTCAAACTATTTTTTAAACAAAATTGTTTATCATCAATCTATTTCATTGTGTTTTCGAGTTCATTCATCCATAATCATTTTGACCATATTTTCATGCATTTTACCAACAGTCATTTTGCAGGTACTTTTTTCTCCAATAATTCATTTTTCAAAAAAAGTTATTAATTTATTCTCTTTTCAAAATTATATATTAATATACTACTTTTTTTCTTTCTTTTGAAAGTCGCTTATGCAAATGACGACTTCTTTAAGTTTTTTTTTTTTATCATAAAAATACATAAATATAAATTTTAAATTACATAGATTGACTAGAGTTGCATGTAAGATTTAAACAATATTTTTGAGTATGACCGATTAACTAATATGTATATTCTTGGTACTTTTTCAATTAATTTCATTTTTTTATATTATAAAATAATATGAAATTTAGCGATACATTTCGTTATCATAATTTAACCACATAACTATTATTAATGTAATATATTAAAATGTTAATTTATTTCTTTTTATGTGTATATTACTAACAAACCTGATGTACATCGATATGAAAAGTGATAATGAGATGTATCGCTAAAAATTGAAAAAGTATCAAGAAAATGTAGACAATGTGAGCTAATTAGTCATACTCGAAAACATTGTCTAAATGTTATATGCAACTTTAGTCAATCTATATAATTAAAATTTTGTGTTCATGTATTTTTATGAATTATATTTATATATATAATATTTTTTTATTTAAAAAAAATTGAATTTTTCTTTTTTTTAAAAATGACTTAAGAAAGTCGTCTTTGTACACGCGAGCTTCATGAAGGAAATCACCGTTTAAAAAGGCGACTTATAAGAAAAAAAGAAGATATATTGATATATAATTTTTAAAAGGGAATAAATAAATAATTTTTTTTATTTTTAAAAAAGAGATATTAAAAAAAACAACCTCATTTTTGCATAACCAATAATGTTTGTTGTCAAATCATGATAACGTATTTCATTTGGTAACTTTACTTAAATTTTGACAAACAAATGACACTATCCTTTGAATTTAACTTTACTTAAATTGTGTGTTTTATTTTAATAAGAAATTTTCTTTTCTAGCGCAATGTGGATATAATATTAATGAGTTAAAGGTTAATTTTTAAAAAATAGCAGTAACTAAATTCTCAAAGATGATTAATTTATTTTCCTGTTTTAGTCATTCGTCGTGGTATTACAATATTTCATGTTTATATAAGACGAAAATTAATAATTAAAAAAATATTTATTTGCAATTTATATATATATTTAATTTTTTTAAACCAATATGATTGTCCAAATCTATTATTCTCTGTATTTTTAGAAAGTTAAAGTTTAACGGTGCAAGCTAATTTATGTACTCGAATTCAAAATATTAACTCAATTTATCTAAAATAATGGATTAAATAGATAGATCCAACGAACGAATTGAATCCATTTTATGAGTTAATGAGAACTTAACTTGTTACAATTAAGAAGGACACAAGTAGCCCAAAATATTACTCAATTGGGCCTAACAATATTTCAAGAAAACTCGACAGGGATTGTTTGTCAAGTACTTTGAGAATCTAAGTGGGTTCGATATGGTCGGCCATATATAATTTGAAGTATATAGAGTTGAGAGAGGGGCCATGTTAGGTGCCTCTTTAAGGTTGTAATCCATCAGTTCATGCCCCTAAGTAGCACAGAATAATACATCATTACTATCTATTCGATTTTGTGGTCCAATTAGATATATACTTGACTATGAGTCCTTTGCGTCCTCGACTTGGTCCTTCAAGTGGGACACATTTTCTTACTTGCTTAATCAACCACTTATCATCATTTCATTCTTTAAGGTAGAAACCGAATTTTCCATAGACTTCTCTTTTTTTTTCAGTTTAGCTTAAATGAAGCAAAAATTTCAGTGTCTTTCTTGTTCCAGTTAAGCTAAGGGTTTAAGTGCGTTGTGGACTTTAGCCTTTTTAAATCACTTCATACAGGACATTTCTCTTTCAATCTGTTCATATATGAAAGATGTTGATGTTTGACATTAGAATTAATTGGTTTTGTATATTTATTTATTAAATTAGAGTGTTTAATTATTTCTCGAAAAATGTTTAATTGTACGAAAGAAAAAACAAACTAAAAAGAGAAGAGGGTATGAGATAGATCACTTTAATATTTATCCATCTATG
>JBBPBS010000007.1:13285139-13299951 GCA_037974835.1 Cicer judaicum
TACACCATTAAAAATTCTATTAGGCTTAATTGACTAATACATATATTTAAGTAAATATAAGTTTTTTTTCATTATTAATGTGTTTTATTGTATTAAATCATACGTACTTTTAACTTTTTTATTAATGATTTTAGGTATCGTGGTATAATAAATTATTGCCATATTTAAATAAATTTTAAGAAATTATTGTCAATAATAGACAAAACACGTTCGATTGATTTGTTTGTTATTTACCAATTAATTACCACAAGGGATCATTCGGAAGATAATATTGCTTTAAACTTTCAAAATAAGATTAGAGAAAACGTAAAAATAGAATATAATTTCATCTTAAGTGACAAAAATAAAAAATATTTAAAATTATAAAGAAACCTTCTTCTTTTTTAATTTGAGTTGTATTTTTAACATTATTTAAATTACAATATTTTAAAACGATAACCTGACTTTTTTGTACTCAACAATAACATTATACTCAAATGTCAAATGATAAATTACATTAATTTTTTATTCCAAAAAAAAATATATATATATATACCACCAAATATTTGAAACAATAATATAGATTTACAGTATTACTATGAGCTGCTAAGAAAAGAAAGATACATAATAATTCGTTAATAATGTTATTTGCATGCTGAAATTTTTACATTATTACAAAAAGTACTGAAATTTAGTTAACAAATTATATAGATTGATGATCATGTTAGTAATATCTTCTTATATAATCTATCCATTTATTAATATATCAATTGTTATGCATATTAATACTCGAAACATTACCAAATAATCAAAGTAAAATGGTATGAAAATCCACGAAAAAAAAAATGCGAGATCAAACTTCAATAAAATGGATCAAAAGATAATTACGATTGAGAACTTCAATAAAATGCCAGATCAAACTCTAAATAATAAGAAAAAATATACAAATACTGCATAAAGAAAAAAAAATTAACATTCAAAAATATATTTGGATTTAGATTATCAACCTCCAAATCTCTCTCTTCACCCTTTTATTTCATTTTAAAATAAAAAATAGAGATAAAAACCAAAGAGAGAGAAGAATAATTAAAGAGAGGTAGAGAGAAAGTTGAGGAAAAGATCCATTCCAAATATATTCCGTAAAAAGCACTTAAAACGATGAAAAGATAAAAAGTCAGCAAAAGAGAGAAATGCAAACAACATTAAGAACCAACAACAAATTATGCATTGAAATGAAAAAAAGGCAATTGATGATTATTTGGTCTTGAAACGCATGAAGAAGTTTGGAGAGTAGATCCTGAAAAGTTTATAGGCTGAGATAGTTGATATGAGAGCCATTAAAATTGATGCTACATATCCACATAGCAATGCCGCTCCAATTAGATTGCAGAATCTGGTGTATTTGTCGCATACCTTCATCCACTGGAACGCTTCTGATCCATTATATGCGAACATTGCGGCTTCTAATGCTGCACTGTTTGATCCCAATGTCAAGTACACACCAATCTGTTTTTCAAATTCGTCAAATCATTTCCAAATATTACATTTCCCCCTATTTCATAATTTCTATTATTGCCCAAAACTCACCAAAATCAATAATAATAATATATAAAAACAATTAATTACCTGATCTACTAAGAAACTAATCCAAGGCATGTAGTTATTATAATCAGAGTCTTTGAAGCTCCATGTAGGACAAGCTGAGAAAGAGTATTTGCATAATTGAAGCATATTATATCCAGCAACCGTAGATGTAATATACACCAAGATCCTAAAAAAAAAAATACAATTCCTAATTCTAAATCAAACTATATATTGCCACATCAAATAAAACATAAAAGAGTGAGGATTAATTTACTTGAGGACATCCAAGTCTTTGTAGGTAACTTTCTTCTCAACAAATAGTAGAAGCTTCGTTTCAGTATCAAAAGCAACTAAACAAGCTGTTAATATTAAGAACAATATTGCTAACACTCTTAGCAATATTTCTCCTCTTGCCATTCGGAATTCCATTTCTTAACCAAACTATTAAATTAATTGGATGTAAGGTATATTATGTATTCTTCTTCCAAAATGGATGATACTACACTATACTAGTACACTACTGGTTGGGGATAATCCAAGGGGATAGTGGATATCAATATTTCAACAACTACCTAATCTCTATTAATTATTTTTAACTGCTTACACGTCTCATTTAATGTACTATTAAAGAAACGTAGATATGTGAGACCTATAACAGAATATGGCCATACAAAATAAATAAATAAATAAATTTCAGTCATTGTTTTATTTTAATTAAAAAAATATCAAATCTTAGTCCGTTACAAAAAATAATTTTTAATTACCGTCAAAATAGGGTTTTTTTAACTGGTTAATGTCAATTGTTAGATTTTATTAAAGAAGTGTATAATCCAAGACCCCTTTATCATTACTCACCACAGTTATTGTAATATTTCCTTCCGTGATGTATGTTTTAGTCATTATAGATTCATTTGATACTATGTTGAAAAGTAAATTTCATTGCTAAAAAAGAACACATGTCAGCTTCTATTTCACATATAAGTCTATAAATAATTTCTAGATTATTTTATCTCACAATTTCTTTTATTTTAATGTAAAATAAACGAACCGAAATATAAAAAATAAATGTTAATTAATATTTTAAAGTCGAGATGTCTAGACGATATTTATAGACAAATATGGTCTTTAATTGAGATTCTCTGCAGCAAGGTTTTCATGCCCATATCTATTTTTTTTATTTGAAACTATTTCTTTTTTTTAGGGTAGTTTTTTCCAAATGTAGATCATGCAGCTGCAGTCACCCTAATCCAGAAATATTATTCTGTTTGTTTCATATCTAATCCAACTGCAGACCGTGTAATTGAACAACCATGTTTTTTTTATAGATAATTTAATAGTTAGATTAACATATAAGTACGAAGAAAATAGAAAATTCTGAATTCGAATATGAATCACTGCATAACTATATGTTACTAATTTTATCCATATTCTCACATGCGGATTTTTGTGTCAACGTATTGTGAAAATATTCACTATATGTTACTAAAAGTGAAATGTCAACAAATACTTTTGTGATACTTGTTAGAAATTCAAATATAAAAATTTAATTTTAAAAATGTATGAAAATTTATATATTTAATTATTTAAAAATTTGAATTTTATTTTTTTTAATACAATTTTTTTCTTTTATTTCCTTAAAAAAATGTATTTAGAGCACTTATTAACGCAACTTTTGTTATACAAATTAGGAACATTTAGGGAACTCTTATTGAATTGTAGTACTAACCCTACATAACATGTGACGCATTTAATTACAATTGACTTCATAACTTGAAGTTCGTTGCCATATTAAATCTGTTTCTAGCCAAGGGTGCCTTACCATGACATAAATTTTGACATAACTAATTATAGAAAAACCGATAATGTGAGTAAGAAAAAAATGCGAATAAACTTAGTATAATGAAAAAAACATGTAAACAACATTTTTTTATAGGAAAATATATGTAAACAACTATAGCTCATAACATGACATGAATAATAATTGTTGATAAAAAAGACAAAAGAAAAAAAAGTACGTAAATAAACATCAATGTTCAGAAAACTAGACTAGTTGTTAAAATCAGTAGAGGCAACAATTTAAAATTCAATTATTTAATTAGAGTTGAACTATAGTAGAATCAATTATAATTAAATAATACTTTTTTACATTTTAATATTAAGTTCTTTTATAGGGTTTTGGTAAGATGTATCATAACCTTTAAGACATATGTTGAGAAATTCAAAAGTAGATTTAAAAAAAAAATCATATTTAGATTTTTTAAGAGTTAAATGTACAATTTTCAAAGCAATATTAAATTCTTCTGTTAGTATTTTGTTTTTTATAGTTCTCAATATATATAATATGAATTTATCAAATACTTCATTGATCCTAAATTATAATTAAGAAAAATATATATATTCACATATCTTATGAAAATGAATTAACCTTTTTTAATGTTTTAAAATCATTTTATATTTTAAATCGTCCTTTATTTCTTATAAGTTGGTGAAAATGATTATACATATTTAAAACTCATTTTTATTTTGTCAGGTGATATATGAAATTGATTTGCCGAGGTGGACTGCTTTTTATTTTTACAAGACTGTAGTGGACTGCTATATTTGTGGAGGAAATGTGCATTTGTATAAGATATTAATAATTTAAATATTAGATATATTATCACATTTAAATTTGTCATCCTTTTGACCAATGCAAAAATATAATTATCTTTTAAAAAAATTATAAATTTTTAATTTTTTTTTTGTCATTTATTTTGATTATTTTTTCCGAAACACTAAAAAATTTATTATAACTTTTAAATATTTCTAAAATTTTAAAATAAAAAAAAAGTAAATAATTCTCGAATTTTGTATACCTTCAAAATAAAATAAAAAATTAATTTTTGAACAATTTAAAATAAGAATTTTCTAAATTTTCAAAAGTTTCGAACAATCTAAAACTTTTGAAATAAAAAGAATTTCAACAAATTTTATATTTGAAAACTTTTGAACCATTTTAGTTTCAAATTTTTTTAAAATTTTTTAAATTTTAGAAATTTTTTAAATTTCAAAATTTAAAAAGTTTCCAAATTTTAAATTAATTAATTTATTTTAAAATTTTAAAATTTTCAAAAATATCAATTTTAAAATTTGTTATAAATAATTAAAAGAGTAAAATTATATTTTTATATTGATTAGTGATATTAGATATAAGTGTGGAAGTGTCGGATAAAATAATCTAAATCTTACTTAGGATAGTTAAGACTCAACCCAAAATAAAATTCTAAAACGTCCGAATAAACAAATTTGGATTTTGTACTCCAATTAAACTTAAACCCTTAAAATGTTAAAAACTTAAATTTGTGCATATATTTTTTATTAAATTAATAGTAAAAAGAATTTACTCCAAATTTTCCTTCCAAATATCCCTATAAATTTTATAATTAACTGTTAATATTTTCAAAAATTTAAAAAATAAAATTTTTTATATTAAAAAGTAATTATTACAAATTCAGTTCCTAAAGTTTTCGGTAAGAGATTTTATGAAAGAAAATATACTTGTTCAGAAAAATTCAAATTGTAGTTACCATCAAATTGTAGCCTTGATGACATTTCTTTATAAAATTGAAAAGAGCTTTACTCCAACACTGTTGTATTGAATTTTAGGATAAATAATTGGGTACTACATTTAAACTATTATTTACCCATGTAATAGAGCAATGTTGTATATGTTAAATATATATTTTAAATATACAATATTATTCTATTATGTGTATTTATCTCAAAAATTAAAAGAGCAAAAAGGAAATATATTGTTAAGGTAACCTAGTCTTATATTGATATTTTTTTAAAAAAATCGATAAATTGAATAATTAGATATAAAGAAAACTAAATTAAATTGATGATATGTTAGAGATATATAATTATTGATTTATTTTTAGAGGGAGTATAAACTTCAAATTTGAAATTGAATAATTTGAATATTAGTCTATAATTTCCAAAATTTTCAAACTAATCCCTATTATTTAAATATTCGGAAAATTGGTCCTATCAATTTTAAAATTTTAAAATCGATCATTTACTTTTTTTAAAATTTCAATTTTAAGTCCAAAATTTCAATTTTTTTTATTTGAACCAATGCCTTTTGATATTTATATTCTATACCAAAACTTTCAGAATTTATAAAATTACCTAATTTTATGTTGACATGTATGAAAAGAAACTAAATATATAGATGAATGACATTTATTTGTTTAAAAGATGTTGAAAGATATTTAAAAAGAATGTCTGAAATTCAAACGACTAAAAAAATGCACAATATATTAGAGAGCAATAAAGTATAGTACAAAGTTTGTATTTCTCTTATGACTTGGTGCGGACAGTGCATTCTAAAGGGACTCCTTGAGGGAATCTCTTAACATCAGTGCAGTAATTGTAAATCATGTATTTTTTCTGCACCCATTTGAGTATCTTCTGGTTTGTAAAATCAAGCTGTTGAGATAACCAAGCATTATTAGAAGAGTTGGAGTTGCAAGAAGAAGAAAGTACACCATTATTGGACCAAACACAACCATTGGCTTTGAAGTTCCTAAAAGAAGCTGTAAATGGAGCTTTTGTCCAATCTGTTTTAACAAGTCCACCTCTTGTTGCCCAATCATCAGCATTCCATATACTTGAATATAATCTCATTGGCTGTTTCTTTGGATAAGGAACTCCTTCACTCTCTAAGTTCTTCCATTCCCTAATTGGTCTTCCATCAATATAAAATCTGAAATATAAACTCGAGTCTATTTATTTTCTGAAAATATTTTAAGTTTTCATTATTTTATATAATATCAATTTGTTATAGTATACAAACTTACACAACATGTGCAGAATTCCACAGAAAGGAATAGGTATGAAAATCTGCAGTTGGGTCAAACCATAGATAGAATTGTTGCTCCCTATCACCTTTTCCTTGTGTGTACACGTTGGTATGAACTATATAAGGATCACCACTCAAATTTCCCAAAAATTCAAAGTCTATCTCATCCCAAGATGACCCTTCAGAACGTAACTGCATGATACATAAATTTAGCAAAATATTATTATTATTTAGAAGGTGTTACTATATTTATAAGATTGAATAAGAGAAACTCACATAGTATGCTGTGACTGTGCCAGCGGAATTTCCAGGGACAAGTTTAATTTGCATGTCAATCTTGGCATAAAGATATTGATTGTGAGATTGAAAACCAGAGCCAGAGGCTCTGTCAAGAGACAGAGTAAGAAGCTGACCATTGTTAATAATTTTACCTCTGTCATCTCCCCAAGTAATATCAACATCTTGGTATAAGTTTCCAGCATAGGCTACAGATATTATAAATGTTATGACAATCATAAGCAATGCGTAATTTACAGAAGAAGTAGCAGCCATTGGTTTGATAAGGATAAAATGTGATTGTTATTTTGTGTGAAAATTGATGAAACATAAACTTCGTGTGCTCCAATTTATAGTAATCTATAAGGCTTATGGGAATATTGTTTGATTTAATAAATAATAAATAAAAATGAAAGTTAGTTGAGGTGATGAAGTGGGATATGACAACAATGGGTTTTTTTTGCATAATAAATAATGTTAATCATCATAGTTTAGGAATTTAATTAAGTGGTCCATTACTTTGGTGCTTCACAGGGAAGCCACTATTTTACATACGCATACGGCGCAGAGTGATTAGTGACTATGACTTATCATGTTTATTCTACTAAACCAAACCAATGTTTCATGTGTTGTGCTATTGAATTGTAGGGTAATAGGATTCATCCAAAGTGCTACAACTTGTCAACATTTTAAAATTGAAGTAGCTTCTAGTACCGTCTTCTGTATACCGCACTTTCTTGGCTTTGAAAGTCAGCGGCAGAGAAAGAATAGGTTTCATCATTCTAGAATTATGTACTATCAGGTTTCATCATATTATTGATCATATCATGATTCTAAATTATGAAAACCGCCTTGAAATTTCACCGACTCAAGTAAAAAAGAATCTTACAAGCGGATAACTCTTGCCGGATACTAGATCCAGAGAGGTACTTTATTTGGAGTTTTTACCTTTCTTTTTTACCACAATTCATTGTGTCTGGATTACTAGTTTTAATTTAATGTCATTTTGTATGATAATTATTCAATTGAGAATGTGTATCATTTTAATTTTTCTGTCTCATCTTAAAAATACATAGTATAATTTATATCTTAGCTAGAGGGCACCGGCTGATTTTCTTAGGAGCAGTTTATATATATATATATAATAACTAACGATATATTGTCAAAATAATAATAATAAATTATTAAAATATTTTTAAATTTTATAGTTAGTTTTTGAATAATTTTTATCTCTCTTTTTTATTTATGATCTTCTTTTATGTTTATATATACGTAAAGTATAAAATAAATATATACGTAAAATACGTGATAGAGAACGATAAATTAACTCATCCAAACCAATAAATATTTTTTTAAAGAAATTTTTTGACAAAGATGAAAATTATAAAATGAATATATTTTATCGGATTGAATTATGAAAATTGTGTGACTTATGAAAATTAAAATTCTAATTTTTTTCAACTTATCTACTATGTATGAATTTGTGATACTCTAAACAAAAATTATATGACTTTTAAAAATCCGACTTCCCCTAAATATTTTGTATAAGATCTGCCACTGACTAGATGTATCGTTTAAATAATTCATATTATAAAAAACAAAATCAAATAGAACTTTTAAAATCTTCAGTCAATGGTAACTCATTTTTTTACAAAGATAATAAGTAGAACCTATAGTTATTGCATAATAAATTTTGGTCCTCAACTACAGTATGACCACGTGTGTTTCTCAGTGAATATTTGTGATGCCGCATCGTACAAGTACAAGGAAGTTCATTTACAGCCAAAAATCTTTACCGCCTTAATTTTACCATCATTATTAAAATAATTCAGTCGGTTAAATGACATCATTACGATTAAGTTGAAATTTGAGTAAAAAAATGTATGAAACATGAGTATAAAATACGATGACATTGTTACAATAAGTAAAAAATGAAATATTATAAAAATTAAAGGAAAATATTAAAAGATAAGAAAATGAAAAAAAAAACTAAAAAATAAGAAGTTAAAAATGGGTCAATATATTATAGTTAAGAAGTGATGAGAGGCGATATTAATATTAGTTGGGTATGTATGCAGCTAGGTAGTATTTGATGCAGAACCGCGTGGAATGATAATGATAATAATAATATACATATCATCATTCGGGTGAGTGGTGGCTAGCTATCCCAAACCAATTACTACCATGTCTTTACCCACTCCTCTTATTCTAATTCACCCACTCTTAAGTCTTAACACCACACCGTCCTAAACTACACCTTCCTTTTTATTTTTCAACCTATAAATTAATACTTCCCACTCTTTCCAATATCACATCATAAAAAACAAAATCCATTCCATTCTTTTATTATTATTATTATTATTTGAATTTCTATCAGTTCAATGGCATATTCAAGAATTGCTTTCCTACTCTTTCTAATCTCCACGGTTGCGATTGTTTCTGCTGCCAACAATTTCTATCAAGACTTTCAAATTGCATGGGGAGATGGTCGTGCCAAAATACTCAACAATGATCAACTTCTTACTCTCTCTCTTGACAAAGCATCTGGCTCTGGTTTTCAATCCAAAAATCAATATCTTTTTGGTAAAATCGATATGCAACTTAAACTTGTTTCTGGCAACTCTGCTGGTACTGTCACTGCTTATTATGTAAGCTACCTACCACATCATATTTTACTTTCATATATTTACAACCTTATAAAAGTTTTTCTTTTTTACTAATGAGAATTTTGTATGCTCTATCTATCAAATTCAGTTATCATCAAAAGGAGGTGCCTGGGATGAGATTGACTTTGAATTCTTGGGAAATTTGAGTGGACAACCCTACATTCTTCACACCAATGTGTTTAGCCAAGGAAAAGGTAATAGGGAGCAACAATTCTACCTCTGGTTTGACCCTACTGCAGATTTTCACACCTATTCCATCCTCTGGAATCCTCAACACATTGTGTAAGTATATACTAACTTAATTTCTTCTATCCAATCCTCAAAAAGACAACAACAAAAAACTTGATTTTTTTTTCTTTATTTCTTGTGTTACAAGCAACTAAATGGTTCAGCTCTCACTAAGTATTAGTAATAAGAGTTTAGTATTACAATCTCAAGAGACAAAGTTAGTTTAGATCTTCTCATGAATGTTTGTAAAATGATCATTACTGATTCTTTAATTTTCATATTCCCTAATTTAAAATAAATGAAAAGAAGGCAACTAAATGAGTCTTAATGATTTCTTTATGTATTTCAGTTTCTATGTGGATGGAACTCCAATTAGGGAATTCAAGAACATGGAATCAAATGGTGTTGCATTCCCCAAAAACCAACCAATGAGAATCTACTCAAGTCTTTGGAATGCTGATGATTGGGCCACAAGAGGAGGACTTGTTAAAACAGATTGGAGCAAAGCACCTTTCACTGCTTCATACAGAAACTTCAATGCAAATGCATGCACTTGGTCTTCTGGAAAATCATCTTGTAATTCTTCAACACAATCTAATACTAATAATGCTTGGCTCTCTGAGGAGTTGGATTCTTCTAGTCATGAGAGGCTCAAATGGGTGCAGAAGAATTACATGATCTATAATTATTGTACTGATATCAAAAGATTTCCTCAGGGACTTCCTCCAGAATGCAAGATGGCTTAGGAGATAATTTTTTTAGTTTGGATTGTATTCTCTTTTCTTATATTGTAATTTTC
Source organism: Cicer judaicum (assembly GCA_037974835.1). Classification (NCBI taxonomy): domain Eukaryota; kingdom Viridiplantae; phylum Streptophyta; class Magnoliopsida; order Fabales; family Fabaceae; genus Cicer; species Cicer judaicum. Next base: position 13,295,515 of record JBBPBS010000007.1, read on the forward strand.
ATGATAATATATTCTTTAATTCATTGTATATATAAGTCATTATAAAGGATCCAATTCCTATATTATATGGTTAATTATTTCTTAATGTATTTCTGTTTCTTCAAATACCATAGCTATAAATTAATAATAAAATATAAAGATAAATGATATCCAAGGACAATACTTATTTATATGCATCAGGGTAATCAGAAGAGAGTTGTATGCATTCATGATTTTAAAAAACAAAATTTATCAAGATCATGGAAACTCATCAAATGTCCTAATTTTTAAATTTTTATTTCTAAAATAACTTTCACATTAATTTTTTATACATATTAAATATTTATGTAGCTGCCAAATGCCGATATGAAGGTCGATTATATTTTTAATAAATATTATAGTATAAAAGTCATTTGAGATTATATTTAAGACTAAAAAGTTCTATATTTTTTCATTAAAGAGACCCAGGGTTGTAAATAAATATGCTAACGTGATACATTGATACTATTATGACATAATAATACTGTGATTGTGTTAAAGTTTCAAAATATATTTTTTTCTAAAACCGTACCAATATGAATATTATGATTCTGATAAATATATCGTTAATTCAAAAATACATTTAAGTGTAGTGTCATACTATAATTAACGTGACGTGTGTTTGTTTATATCAACAATAACTGTTACAATCTTACCGAATGGATTTCTTCAAATTTAATTAAATTATTTATTGTTCATTTAATCTTACCGAATAAAATGTATATTATATTTAATACTACAAAAATATATAAATGTTTTAGTTTTGTAAGTTTATTTGTTTGATTTTTGTTTTATTTTTTTGTCTTTATTTTAGTTATTATAAAATTAACTTTTATTGAAATTGGCTCTTGTAATTTTATATATTTTAATAATTGAAGAACTAAAATTAAATATTATATATATTGTAGATATCTGTTTCAATAAAAATAAATTTTATAAAGATAAAAAACAAATAAAAATATATTTATAAAAATAAAAACAAAAACAAAAAAAACTTACAAAAATTAAAAAATAATAAATAATTTCAAAAATCAATCATATATTTATTTAACTTTATAACTAAAATAAATAAATAAACAACAACTATAGGCTGAAAAAGAATATCAGAAGAAGTTGAGTCTAATTCACTTTCTTATGATTAATTATCCCACTAAGAAAATTGATTAAGATCTTGAACAAGGAATTTGAAAGAAATAAATTAACAATCTCATCTATTGTTTGACATAACAAGAAAATTCCTCACATAATAAAAACAGAACAAAACCACTTAAATGTAATCAGGGGAGCCATGACAATTGAAGCGTGCATTTCTTTATAATAAAAATGACATCTGTAATCCATCCAACAAGACCGTAGTCCACAGAAAAGTAAAAGATTTAGGCGATGAATATAAATGTTGTAAAGTTAACAATTATCAAGCACATGTAATTATAAAATTTTAAATTTAAACATCTTTAATATTAATTTAATATATTACTAGTATTTAATGAATGATGGCGGTGTTGTATTTGTATACTAGATAAAATTTCACTTGTTTAAAATAAATAATTTGAATAATTTATTATTTGATTACAACACGCAAGCAATTGGATGAGACGCGTAGCGAAGAGAAGACAAGTAGAAGTAGTAATTGAGAATTGAGAGGCCACATACATACTCACAATTGGAACCAACTAAGTAATTCCGATAGCCATAAAATATGTGAATGCGCGTCTCCTAAGCCGCAACCAAACCATTACCATAACTACTACTTTCTGCCTCACTTGTTGGCTTGCCTTTGGCTACAATAAACTAAATATTAATTTTATCCCACTTATCACTAATTAAACATCATTTTTCATATGTGGTCTAATCGAATTGGTTAAATAATTTAAAATAGATAAAGTATTTTATTTTAAGTGATCACTACCTTCATAGGAGGGTAAACTCTTGTAATTGTAGACATAATAAGTCACTGTACTAAGCATTACTATATCTAGAATTTGGCTTGATTTAATTAATATTTGTTCCAACTCTTGTAAAAGTAATATACTACAGCTGTCCACAGCAACAACACAGCGAAGTGCAGTTTCCTATGCTCCTTCCACACATTTTGATGTATAAATAGCATTCCCACTTCTCTGCCACAATCATCCCTTTAACATTTCATCATCAATCAATAAAAACTAGAAACCTATACACCATGGCATTTCTTGATTATTCAAGAATCAGTATCCTTGTACTTGCCTCTTTCATGACAGCAACATATGCAGCAGGAAACTTTTACCAAAACTTTGATATAACTTGGGGTGACGGTCGTGCCAAAATACTCGACAACGGTCAACTTCTCACTCTTTCCTTAGACAAATCCTCTGGTTCTGGTTTTCAATCCAAGAACGAATATCTCTTCGGAAACATTGATATGCAACTCAAACTTGTACCTGGAAATTCTGCAGGAACCGTCACTGCTTATTATGTAAGTTAATTAATTCATGATTCAATGCTAATGTAATTATTAAACTTCAATTTAGAATGATTGTTAATTATATTTGGTATGGTATGCAGTTATCATCAAAAGGGTCAAATTGGGACGAAATTGACTTTGAATTTTTGGGTAATGTGAGTGGAGAACCATACATTGTTCATACTAATGTGTTTAGCCAAGGAAAAGGAAACAGAGAACAACAATTCTATTTGTGGTTCGATCCAACTGCTGATTTTCACACCTATTCCATTCTTTGGAATCCTAACCGCATTATGTAAGCAAATTCATAAAAGCAAAAATAATAATATTTGAGTCTTCTTAGGATTAGAATTAGTTTGTAATGTTTGTTTGTATTTCATAATATGTGTGCAGTTTCTCAGTGGATGGAACAGCAATAAGAGAATTCAAGAACATGGAATCAAAAGGAGTTGCATTTCCAAAGCAACAAGCAATGAGAATATATTCAAGTTTATGGAATGCTGATGATTGGGCAACAAGAGGTGGACTTGTTAAAACAGATTGGTCACAGGGTCCATTCACAGCATCATATAGGAATTTCAATGCTGATTCTGAATCATCCAATGCTTGGTACTCACAACAGTTGGATACAACAAGTCAAGAGAGATTGAGTTGGGTGCAGAAGAATTACATGATTTACAATTATTGCAATGATGCAAAAAGATTTCCTCAGGGCCTTCCTACAGAATGCAATGCTTCCTAATTATACATGTACATATATTTTATTCTTTTTATTCTTAGGACTATTCAATTGGTTTCACTTGTAATGTCTTCATTCATTTATATTCTTTCATATTTTGTCAATCGTATTATTTCAATTAAATAATTATTCAGATTATTTTTCTTCTCACCTTTCCAAATTTGCTGCTTCATACGCCTCATATTAAGTTTTCATGCTTCAAATATTAATTTAATTTTGTAAGGGTTTAATTTATGAGATTAGCGAATTAACGATGAAACTGTGATTAGTAGTGAGCTTGCATTCTTATTTTTCCAAAGATTATTAAGGGTATTTGAAAGTTTATTTAGTAATTTAAAATTTAAATTTATTTGGAGTAATTTAAAATGAAGTTTATATTTTGAGAAACATTTTGTTTTTAAAAATGAAAACTTATATTAGGGACAAAATAGTAATTTACAAGAGGAATACAGATGGGTTTTATAGATTATATGAAAAGGCAATATGTTATTTTAAACAAGAGATTGGATTGACTATGTTTATTTAATTACGATAAAAAGACTAGCATTTCACTAATGGTTTTTCATTGCCATTAAACATATTTACTAAGGGGATACTCATGGTTTTACTTCATGAAAACGACTTCATTACATTAATTAATTATCCTTCAGGTATATGAAAAAACTTGAATTGGTACAATAATTAATTTGTTTTTTATACATGAAAGTAAACTGTGGAAAAGTTTGAACTAGAATATTGAGGTGTAAAATTTTTAAATTTTTAATGGATAAATAAAAAATATAATATTGTATTATATATAAAAATATTAAGTTATAAATTTATAAAAATATTAGTTTTTAATAATTATTGAAGAGAAATAATAAATTAAATTTTGATTGATATTTTTAATAATTAAATATTAATTTTTAAAAATATAATTTTTTTTAAACACTAAATTTTTAGAATTTAATTTTTATGTTTTGTTAGTTTGAAAAGTTTTACTACGTTATCACATCTATAACTATTATTTTAAGTTATCACATCTATAACTATTATTTTAAAAATAATTACGATAAAAGTCAATTTGTTTTACGGATATGACGGTTTGATTGATTAAGAGTGTGAACTGTATTTTTATAGAATCGATGTATATAAATTAAGTTCAAATTTTTATAATATTAATATAGTTTTATTAACTTCAAGGAAAAAAATAAAAATATATAATTATTAAAATATATTTAAATACAATACATTGTTT
>JBBPBS010000007.1:13300569-13340997 GCA_037974835.1 Cicer judaicum
CAATATAGAAAAAAAAAATGTCTAATAAAATTACGAGAGTAATTTAAGAATTTAAATATTCTAGACATAAAATAAAAATATAAATTTTAAAGTAATTAAACTATAAAAGTTAAAAATATGAATGTAATTTTTCCAATTTTAAAAATATTATAGAAGAATTTAGAGTAATTTTAGGATCCATAAAATAGACACGAAATAAATTAACTTTTATATTAAATTATAACTCAAAATTAAATATTTTACTTGTTATTATTACCGCACTATAATCTAACGTCGAGAGATTTATATATATATATATATATATATCTTTTTAAAAAATAAATTTTTTAATTTTTTTTAATAAAAAATCGTTTTTTGAAAAAGCGACCGTTTCAAAATCAATTTTTTAAAATTCAATAGAAAGTCAGAGAAACGAATTTTAACTGAATAATATTAGTCAGTTAGAAGTTGCTTCTCTAGAAAATGACCTTCTATTAAATTTTAAAAAAAAATTATTACTTAATTAAAAGTCGTTTATCAAAAAAATAACTTTCTATTAAATTTTAATAAATTGATATTGAGGTAGTAGCTTTACTACGAAACAACTTTTTGAAAAAATAAAATAAAAAATAATTTTCATAGTAGGAAAATTTAAGAAAATTTTCTTTAAAAAAGAGATATATATATACAAATCTCGAAGTATGGAAAAATTTACCATAACAAACTATTGAAAAGTTTAAACTTAAAGATGTGATTTATATAACTCAAATACTTGGCTGCAAAATCAATTTAGTGATTTAATAGATGCAATAAGAATGATTAAAATATAAAATGAATGAAGAAAGTTAAAATTGATATAATTGGAGTTAAGGTATGAAGTTAAAAGCATATAGATAGATATGGTAGGTGGATGCTATGCTGCTGCCTCTTGGTAATTGAAATTAAAATGTGGCTGCCGACTCTGACCTTCTTCTCACCTCACCTTATCCACTTTATACCAAAATCCAATATCTAACCGCCTTCTCCTCCAATTCTTTCTTTTTATTCAATACGACAAACTTTGTTTCTTCTCTCTCTCATTTCACCTTTTGACAGCTTTCATCTTCTTTCATTTTCTACTATATATTATATATTTCCCATTCTTCACCTTTCACTACTTACTTTCTTTTTATTCACATTTCTAGTAACATCATGCCTTCTTCTACCACTTGCTCTAATAACTATTTACTACTGCTTCTTATTCCTCTGCTTTTTTGCATTCTACCTTCTTCTTCTTCTAACTTCAACCAACACTTTCAAATTACATGGGGAGATGGTCGTGCCAAAATACTCAACAATGATCAACTTCTTACTCTCTCTCTTGACAAAGCATCTGGCTCTGGTTTTCAATCCAAAAATCAATATCTTTTTGGTAAAATCGATATGCAACTTAAACTTGTTTCTGGCAACTCTGCTGGCACTGTCACTGCCTATTATGTAAGCTACCTTCCACATCATATTTTACTTTCATATATTTACAACCTTATAAAAGTTTTTCTTTTTTACTGATGAGAATTTTGTATGCTCTATCAAATTCAGTTATCATCAAAAGGAGGTGCCTGGGATGAGATTGACTTTGAATTCTTGGGAAATTTGAGTGGACAGCCATATACACTTCACACTAATGTGTTTAGCCAAGGAAAGGGTAATAGAGAGCAACAATTTCATCTTTGGTTTGACCCTACTGCAGATTTTCACACCTATTCCATCCTCTGGAACCCTCAACACATTGTGTATGTATATACTAACTTAATTTCTTCTATACAATCCTTAAAAGATTAAATAAAATAAAAAATTGTTATTTTTAATTACTTGCATTTGAAGCAACTAAATGGATTGTCTTTGAAATCAATTTAGTTATAAGAGTTTGACTTGATAACTCCAATAGATAAAATTCAAATTCATTTAGTAATATATACTATCTTTTAATACTTTATACTATAGTGTTATTGTTCTACACATTTTAAAAATTAAAAGGACAATGACCGTATTTCTTTTGTGTATATGAATATTAATTTTGAATGAAATTAATTTCAGATTTTCCGTGGATGGGACACCAATTAGAGAATTCAAGAATTTGGAATCAATTGGAGTAGCATTTCCTAAGAAGCAAGCAATGAGGATATACTCAAGCCTTTGGAATGGTGATGATTGGGCCACAAGGGGTGGACTCATTAAAACAGATTGGTCCAAAGCTCCTTTCACTGCTTCTTATAGAAATTTCAATGCAGATAATGCTTGTATTTGGAATAGTGGAAAATCATCATGCACATCATCACCATCAAAATCCCCTGCTTCCTCTGCATCATGGTTATCACAAGAGTTGGATTCAACTGGTCAACAGAGGCTCAGGTGGGTGCAGAAGAACTACATGATTTATAATTACTGTTCAGATAAGAAGAGATTTCCACAAGGCCTTCCATTGGAATGCACTCACTCTTAGTCCTATCTATATGGATCATATCATTCTTTTATTTTATGTCTAATATTCAATCCTTGTTTCTTTGTATTTCTATTTATTTATTTTTATTCATTTCCAATGTAAAATACCACGTGTTGTTGTAGCTAGATCACCTATGTAACTACACATTATATAACGGTTATTTTATTTTTGTCATGTCAGTTTTTCACATCTTAAGCATATATGATAATCTTCATTCTGATTTTAAAATATATATATATAAGCTTGATTGATTTTCTTTTAATCAATATGAGCTTAATTAGTTAAATCTTTTTTAACAAAAGGGCTAAGCCCCAAACAAAAAACTAAGATGCCTGAAAAATCAGATACAAACAAAGTCAGTCTACGAGGCCTAATACACAAAATTCAGAAATTTAAAATTAATTAATGTGTATCTAAATAAATAATATTTTTAAACCATTATTTGTAGAAAAATATGTAAAACATTTAGCTTGAAATAGTCAATTTTTCCATATAAACTACGAAATAGCTGGTTAAAAACTATGTGTAAATTGGAAACTTATCATTTTTATTATTAAAATATATTTGTATGGATTATTTAGTTATTTGATATAGTGTTTTAAATTTATATACTGAAAATTTTGACATTTATAAGTTAATTTTTTTATAATTGACGTATTTAATGCGAATAGAATATTTTTTTAAAGTGAGGTGAGTGATGCAACAAAGAGTACAGTGTATGGGATTTGAACAAATTACAAAAATGAAATGGCTTAAAGTTTGACAAGAAAGTTAAGTAAAAAAAAAGGTTTGGCAAGAAGAAATCAGCGCTTGCTAATTCCTACGAGTGAAAGGAAGTCTACGGTTAATGTTGCAACAAAATTGACTCTTCCAATTTCATTCCATAAAAGAGGAAATAGTTTACCATCAAACTAATTATTTTAAGTCCTCAAAAAGTTAATAAAAAAATCTCTAAAAATATTTTTTATTCAAACAAATATTTTACATTTAACTTTTGTATGCATACTTTGTATCGTAACCAAGAAAATTAAATTAAAATTAGATTTCATCAAAGTATAAATCAAGTTAAAATAAATTCAATATCAACTCGATTGTTTAATTGCATAAAGTCATGTCAATGTGTTGAATAGTTGTGGTAATAAGTAACCTTTTCTTAATTATGGTTTTCACCCCAAAAAAAAGGTCTCACATGAATAGGGTTGGAATTAAGTAAAGTTCATTTGATGTGACCATCCACTTGTAGTACACCAATTCATATTGGCCAATTATCTATCCATTTTAGTTAATTTAATATATTTTTTTATCAAAAAGAATTAAATCAATAAAAATTAATATATTTAATTTATCATATATATATATATTTTTAAATAAATGAAATAAAAATTTATATATTTAATTTAAAATTTATATTATATATATATATATATTTATTTTTGTTAATTTATTTTTATATATTTAAAAAAATATACATTAATTTGTATTGAACTACCGGTTTTTAAAGAACATGGGAATACTGTATTTTTATGAAAGAAAAAAGCAACATGTGATTTAAATCCGCAGCCTTAAACCCACCAGATCCGTGGAAATAAACGTGAAGATAACACAAGCACTAGATTTAGGTGGAATAGTGTCCACAATTGACAAGAGTAAGCGTGTTGTTTGAATGTGGGCAGTGGCGGTGGTGGAGGAGAGTCCTTAAAGTGACTAGTATTAGCTTAGCTGGAAATGTTTGATGCTTGGTTGGCACTCTCATCCAATGAGTTTTTACTACTTGATGACATATCTCAACTGCACTAGACAACAACTTTAAACTCTCTCAAAGTACTATGTTTTCAATTAATATAAAACAACCGCGTCAAGATTTTATGTTGGACGACAGCAACGTACCAATTTGACACTTTTTTTTTATTGATAAATAAAAATAAATAAATAAATAAAACAAACGCGGCAACTGTGTCCAGCTTCTTATGTATTTGAAATTTCTCGTATCCTTCCTCATAATTATTACCGACTTAATAATCATATTATAAATAGTACCACTCACCCATTTTCATTACACACTTCAAATTAACAAAGATCATCACTCTATACTACTTTCAAACACTTCATAGATGGCTTCTTCAAATGAATCCAACATACTAATTCTAATTCCTCTTCTTGTTAGCTCCTTAATGGGAATGGTTGTCTTTGCTAATGGTAACTTAAATCAACACTTTGATATAACATGGGGAGATGGTCGTGCTAAGATACTAAACAATGGTGAGTTACTAACTCTATCACTTGACAAAGCATCTGGTTCAGGATTCCAATCAAAGAATGAGTATCTTTTTGGTAAAATCGATATGCAACTTAAGCTTGTTCCAGGAAACTCAGCTGGCACTGTCACCGCCTATTATGTAAGTACTTCTTCCTATTAAAGGGTTGATTTTTTTTTATTACATACTTTGTAGCTCAGGCTTGATAACAAAAATTGTATATTTGTTTGCAGTTATCTTCAAAAGGAGCAACTTGGGATGAGATAGACTATGAATTTCTAGGAAATGTAAGTGGTGAACCATACATCCTTCACACTAATGTTTTTAGCCAAGGGAAAGGAAATAGGGAACAACAATTCTATCTATGGTTTGACCCAACAGCTGATTTTCACACTTATTCTATCATCTGGAACCCCCAGAGGATTATGTAAGTTTTCATCCACAACTGTGTTTCCTTACTCTGCATCTTAAATACACTGCTTGCATAGACTTACATCATTTTTTATTTTCAGATTCTCAGTTGATGGGACTCCTATTAGAGAGTTCAAGAACTCAGAGACTATTGGTGTACCCTTCCCCAAGAAGCAGCCAATGAGAATATATTCAAGTTTGTGGAATGCAGATGACTGGGCAACAAGAGGTGGACTTGTTAAAACAGATTGGACACAAGCTCCATTCACAGCTTCCTACAGGAATTTTAATGCTGAGGCTTGCATCTGGTCTTCTGGAGCATCATCTTGTGGCTCAAGTTCTGCGTCTGATGCTTCCGCCAAAGGTTCCTGGTTTTCACAGGAGCTGGATGTTACAGGCCAAGGGAGGTTGAAATGGGTGCAGAAGAATTACATGATATACAATTACTGCAAAGACACAAAACGATTTCCACAGGGTTTACCACCAGAATGCAACATCTCTTAAAGAGGAAATTAAGCAACCCATTTTGTAATATTTTCTCATTATTATCAGAGTACCATTCCAGCATTAGTTTCTAGCTTAGTGATTCTTTCATTTGTTTCAATCTTTGTCACCACTATGACAGCATTTGTAGCCATTCATCAGATGTGTAATATTCTTTTATAATAAAAATAGATTCTTTCATTATTACATTATCTTGTCATTCATTTTTTATTTCATAGTTTCTAATTTTCTATAGATTGAGGTTAGCAATGGCAGGCATAGGAACATGAATGCGTTCCGCCCCTACGTATGTTAAAGTAAGCTACTCTCGAATGGGATTATTTTCATACTTTCAATAATCATTTCAGTTTCACACGGTAAAGAGGCACTACGAAACCCATTGTACTGGATAATACGTGATAGAGTAAGAGAAAAAGACAAATCTGAATGACTAACGTGAATCATGCTCAATGATATTCTCTATGAATATTCTACGTTCAGAGTGAATTAAACATTACCAGCACCAATTGTTCAAATATCTAATTAACCAGAAACCACTAACAACGTCGATGTACTAGTGCAATCCACAATTACAATGTTATAGTAACATAACTAGGAAATGGAGTACTCACAATTAATATACATTAATCAATTGAAATGCGAACCTAAGTTTCCATCTCAAATCTGTGAAAGGTGTTTCAGCAAACGCATCATCCCTAAACCCAAACGAAATTGAAAGGTAATAGAGATGACTATTAACAGGAAAGTCAAAAAACAGATTACAATCACGGTTTTTCCTAAGCTTGAACATACTGTACAGGAACTTTGACAAATATGCTGTAAAATCAGATACAGAGGCATAAATCAAGAATGTCGATACCATGGACTGCACAATTTTGTTGCGACACTTTAGAAGAAAAGAAAATTTGACGATCAGAATTTTTTTAAGGCTATCTGTTAAGCCTACTATCACTTGTCCAAACAACCTATTCATCTAACTCCTCTATCTGAGCCCGCTTCTCAGCTGCTATCTTCCTGATAAAGAAGCCCCATCTCATTGCTGCCTTGATCTTCAGCCATCCCACAACAGCTCTCCCAGGACGAGAGCGGTCCTCATCATAGTTCGGCATAGTTGATGGCATGAATGATGGGAATGAATAACCATCCTCAGTATTCATGGAGGCATGGCCTCCCATGCTGAAAAGGCGAAGCAAGTGCTGCATATCATCGTTCTCTAGTATTTCATTACTTCTAACACGGATTTCATCCTCTGAAAAGAAATCATCAACCCCCTTGTCCCTGTTGTGTGACCAGTCATCAAAAGGATTTAGGGCAGATGGTTGAATAGAAGAGCTACCGGCATGGAAACCTGACGTCGATGATTGAGGAGGACCTAGAGCCAGCCCGACTGTGCTATGATCATTGCTAGAGCTTTGGGATTGGTGAGCATTGCTTACTAACTGGTCAGTAGGCAGATATAATGAGCCTTCAAACTGACTTCGAGAGCTGGAATTTCCAATCAATGCCAGGTGGTTTGGATATCTCGTCACCATATTATTGTTATAACCTGAAAGGATAATGTATTTGCACATGTTAGTTAGTATAGTAAGACCATCACACACAATAAACACAGATGCATCAACCATCACCATTTTTTTGAAGGAGGGTTTATTTTTAGAATATTCTTTGTTTTTTGAAATCTATTCATCAACAATATAGAGAAAACATCACATTCATTTTATTATAATCAGAAACGGTATTGGGAATTGGGAAATCAAATTGTAGACACAAGTAACTGACAATGTGACACCTCTTCCCAAAAGAAAAGGAGAGGGGAATAACTAAAAAAGAGAGGATCCATCAAATTGGGATTCAATGAAACAGAAACACTTACCACCAACTGGAATCCCTGAATTCATCTGCTGTCCAGAAGTAACAGACATTGGGATCACTGGCATTTGCAGTTGATGATCCAAACCAACATCATAATCAATTGACTCAACATGAAGTTCATTTTCAGATTCAACAGACTTGTTAACTTGCTCAGCATCCACAAGTGATTTGCCATCATACTCTACAACCTGATCCCAATTGTCGTATGCCTTCTTCACCAACGAATCAACGTAAATCTGGTCATACAAAAACATTTTAAAGGTATCATAAGCTTACCCTATTCCTAATAGAGAGCTTCAAAGGAAACCTGCACCCTTTGAGCATTTGTAAGCCTTAAATGTCACATAGTATGCACTTTTTAGTTGTGTTCAATATTGATGTTCTTGCAAGTGAGGGAAAAAAACATACAGCCAGTGTTTCATTATCAACTAAACTAATAGATTGGACATAGGAGCATGCCAGTAACAAATGCATAATTGCATACTCAACTTTTACAGAAAGACAGTATCATCCAGAAACTCATCAAACAAATAATAGAATTATCTACTCCTATCCATGGAAAAATGTAGGATTCAGACTAACCTTTTGACTATCACTGAGAGAATCAGCAGAAAAGAATTGTTCTCCTGTGATAAGGCCACGCAGCTCATACACATGGTTAAAAATAACACCAACATTTCTTGTATCTTCTGGATAATAAACATAAAGCTTCCCACTTAGAACACATGTCTTTGCATGTTCTAAGAGGGCTTCCCACATCTTGTTTGACATACCACTCCCAAGGATCTACACATTTAAATGATAGAAGAAAATGAGTGGAAGGGGACCTAACTTCAAGATTAAGATACAAAACCTAAACTTACATTCCGCAATTTCTGTTGATCCTTAACCACAAGTCGAAGAAAGTCTTCGACAGTGTATATTCCTGCATTATTCAGCTTTTTGTGAAATGACCCATCCTTGCCTATTTTCTCCAATCTCCATACATCATCACTCAATGAAGGAGGATAATGCTTCTTATATACTGTAAAAAGGACAAAATATAAAGTTTATAAGATAGTGTTGCAGTGTACAAGCAGGGAGAGCCCTAAAGCTAGAGAAAAACTAGAAGATACAAAAGTATAGCCCTACATTCTCCTCTGTGATCTTTAACAGTGAAAGCCACTGTCTTAGCTTCCCGAATGCGTATAGAATCGCCAAAACCTGATGCAACCTTCATGCCAAGCCTGAATTTACGGCTCCTTATCCAGCTTGAATTGTCTGTAAATGTTAGTTCCCCCAATGTTCCAACTCCTTCCTTGAGTGTCACTTGCAGGTCCCCAGTCAACAAAGGTCTCTTTCCTTCACGTTCTTTCACCACATGGCTTTCAAAATCTTCTTGGGTCCAATCTTCATCATCTTCATTGTTAAAATCGCCTTCAAGGACAACAACGTCGAGTTTTATACAGGATTCAGGTCCAGTTGTTACAACATTTCCACTATTGGCATCAATCAGAACAACATGAATTGGAGCTCCCTGCTCGCCTTCCACTTTTCCTCCTGTAAATAGGGGAAGAGACAGTCGGGACCTAAATTGAAGCCGCAAGTTTCTACCATCAGGACCTTCAATCATTTTAGGGGAAGACCTGGAATTTTTAAACTGTTAGAAGAAAATACCAGACTAACAAATGTATTAAATTTAAATTCAAATTAAATATGAAAAATCAATTGGTGGCATTAGTTAAAGTGGATGTGACGAAACTAGGGTGAAGGATGTGAAGTCAATATCCCCGTGTACAAATTGTTTGCATATTAATGCGTTAATGCAAGAACCTACATTAGCTGGTTAACAATATTTCTAATTAATGTCTAAGAGAGAAATCAGGGCAGCAGATTAGAGAAATGACTGCAATTCACAAACGATTTCTGTTAAAATGTACTTAATTTCCTTGTTTGGTTTTTTCATTGTGTTGCTTAGTAAAAGAAAGTAGCAAGGTCTTTTGGAAATGCAGTTAGAGAGAAAGAGTGTGGTGTGTTTGATAAGAGCTGAATACAAGAATTTGTTTGTAGCAATAGATTCTGTTAGGAATGCAAGATTTGGATGCCAAAGAAAGAACACTTTTATTAAAAACTAGGAGAGAAATCTCTCCTCCAAGGGTTTCCTCTGCTTCAAAAAAGAGTTTCTATACTCTATTCAACAATTGATTACAGTATTCAAAGATATCCTATTCTAACTCCATAACTTCCTATTTATACACAATAGTCCTAACTACCTTCTTAAACTAACTTTAACAACTAAACTACTTTAATAAATCTATATCTAACAAATGTTGAAATCTCAAGGTTGAAAATCTGCTGCGTTCTTCTTGTTCCATTGGATGTAGAAAACAAAAGTCTATCCTCCAGGATCCCACTGATGGAAGGACAAAGATCCCATTTGTGAACCATTGTCGTAGCCTTTGTTACCACTCTCTTGGTAATTGGTTAACTTGATAAGGCTTTTGGACAGCAGCTGGATAAATCCCACAAATGTTGCCAATGAAGGACAATCTTTCCCATACACCATAGGGGATAGTTCAACATGGCAGTAAACTGCAACTTCTGAAATTGTGCACTGATGTAAGCTTCTTTCTGGTTTTTCCAGCACTGGATCCACTAGTCAATCTGATTTTAATATTGTTTCTTGCCTTGTATCCACTAGTCAATCTGGTCCCATCACCCATATTTCTTGCCCAAGAACAAGATTCTTGGTGGCTGTCTCCTTCAAAATTGCTTTTCTGTTGCTGTGACACCCCATCGTGCTTCTCCATCGCTTGACCCATCATCTTTTAAGCTACTTTAATCCCTTTGATACTCTGCTTGATAATTGGGGTGGCAGCCTCCACTCTTTCTTGGTTGCAAACAGAATTATGCTTACTTGGCAGCCCTTGTTTGAACATATTCATGAGCTCCATAAGGATTTCCATTGAAGGTCATTGTAACTTGTGATTGTTGGCTCTTTTCAAGAATGTCACAGAATTTTCCACTGCTCCTACACACGATTCCACCGTCATTTCTTCGGTGGCAACCACTCGAGATCCATGGCTTCTATCACAAATCTTGGTATCACTTGTTTGTTTTACATTGAAGGATGTGGGGCTTCAGCACCGTCTTTGTCATGTTCTTTCATCCATTTCTTGAGCATTTTATTGATTTCCTCTAACTTCGCAATTTGTGTAGTGTGCTAAGCGCCCTATTTATACACAATAGCCCTAACTCTCCTGGACTAACTATAACAGCTCTTAACGACTTTAGCAACTCTAATATCTATTACTCTATATCCTAACACATTCTCTCTGTCACATCATCTGTTGAGATAGAAATGTTTTCCTACTTTCCTTATTAGCTGGCCACTTTTAAAGGGTACCTAATTCTCTAAATTCATTCTTCTCCTTTTGACTCGATCATAACCACACAAAATTAATTGTTCAGATCCCACGTCAACCATAAATCAGATCCAATCCAAGTAATCCTTATCCTCCCTTCTTAAGCTAGCTTTTAGGGTTGAGTTTGGCCTAGCACATATTCTATGATAGCATCAAAACCTATCAAACGTCGCAAGATAATTTAACAGAGAGAAATTATATCTTTTCTAACCAAGAATCAAGAAAGTATACACTTAAAAACCACCTAATTTACACCAACAAACTAAATCTAATAGGAGAGAAAAAGGCCTCAATATTCAACGGTATAAGGTGTGGTCTTAGTGAACACATTTACAACAAAAAATTCAATCACAGCCTTGATTGGTCTATGGACAAGTACAATAAAAATGCATGGAGATAACACATTATTATTTGAAGGAAATCACAAATATTACAAATATTTTAAAATAGATTTTCAACTTGTAAGTAAAGAATTTCTTAGACCTTCCACTAAGTCTTGCAGGACCTAACTTTGCCAAAGCACGCTCCACTTCTTCACTCACCTGTTTCACATCAGTATCAATAACCAACTTGAGCTTCAAACGCATAAACTTACAAGTTTAACAAAACAAATCATGCTACAGAGTTATTTCTTCTATGAATCGTATCAAATGCATGTTCTCACATAGATCATCTAACAAATGATGTCAGACCAATATAGAAAGAAGAAGAAAAAATTGAGGTAAATGGAACATTGAAAACAAAATGTATGTGCAATATACTACTATCATGCTGTGAACAATTAGTCTAATTTTACACGCAAAATTGTTCTGTGATTTTAATTCGTTTGTTAAACAATAGGACTTTATACAAATGAGAAGAAGGTAACACTAAGTAAAAAACCTATAAAACTATCAAATTGCACAGGTGACAATATGACATGGCATTTAAAAATTGATGTAATGTGAAAAAAATGTCTTTTAGTTGGAGTAAAAGGCTGTCTTACAACTCGGCGAAGAATAGGTTCTAAGGATGAGCACAGCTTCTGCAAACTGTCCACCTTGAGAGCTTCAACAATTACACTGCAAAACGTATCCATCAGTAGAACAAGTTAGCAGTAAATATTAGGAATAGACTCAATAGAGATATATCCAACAGAATAAAATATCTTCGGAAGTAAGCAGATTGTTTAATTGCAGTAACAGTGGGTCAATAACATTCCTTTCACCTGCTTCCAACTGAGTTCACTACAAATGATGTTTGCCGGTTTAATAAGAAATAGCACCAGCAATCAGGCATATCTACTCGCTCCCAAAATATCATTTTCTCATAATCACTAACTAGTGTAAAATAGTGATATAATTGAAATTAAAATACCTATGAATTGAGAAGTACTAGTAAAATTGATTTTGATATGCTTGAATGTGCTCAAGTAAAAATAATATAGCTTCATGATTTTAACTTGAAGCTAGAATTTAGAGCTTTGGAGTTTGGACACCAAATTTGATGTTTACCCTAAAATTTATTGTTCAACTCACTGTACAGGAATGTGTTCAAACATACTCATTTTACAATTTAACTCAATATTAACTAGAAGCAATTGAACAAAATCAAATTTTCTCACCAGAGTCAACACACACTAAAAAGGTTGATTGAACAAAGCAAATTCATAGAAGCACAGTAGCAATAGAATAAAGAGCTGCAATTACCTTGCAAGAGCAGGCCTCTTCCGTTCTGGCTGATCATCTTCACCACTCTCCAAAGTCCTTTTCCCCATACTAACTCCGTCGGTGGTTGGTCTCTGCATATACACTCTCCAACAGTAAAACCCTAGAAAACCAAATACCCAATCATATTCAAAAAACTATAAATAAAAAAGTCACCATTATCACCTAACTCTAAACATAAAAAATTAATAAGGAAACAATGAAACCCTAACAGCTAAAAAACTCACAACAGATCTAAAACAACATGATAACAAACAAATTAAACACGAATTTCACGAAAACCTTCAAATAATAGACTCACGAAAACTCAATAAGCAATACTATTATATAGTAACGAATTCGAGCTAAAAACAGAAGTATCAGAAACGAACTGTAACGCACTGAGACAACAAGATATTTTTTCGTCGAAGTGAAAATTTAAAGAAAAAATGAGTAAAGGAAAAAAAAACAAAAAGCGGGAAAGCGACGGGGAAGTTAAGTTACGGTGTTACTACCTGAGAGAGAGAGAAAACTTAGCAGTGTTTGGAGAGAGATAGAGCTAGAAAATCGATTATATGTAATGGATTTGCCTGAGTTGGAAAGTCATTGAATTCAGTTTGTGGTCTACTATGGCAACTTCCATCTAATGGAGGAATTATCACCTGCATTAGGGAACACGCTTCATTCTTTTTTATTCATCAACGAAGGAACAACAATTGTGTTTCGATCGTTTTAAGTGAAGGGGTAATCTTCGCCGTACGTTTACTCCACTAGATTAGATAACTCCTTGACACGTCACTACACAACACGACCTTGTACACTCCGATCACGTCACTTGAAATTTTATATTTACATCACCACTTTTTATTTTGTCGTTAAGTGAAATAAATGCACAAATCATTTACCCATTTTTCTAGAACTAGAAGAAGGAAATTAAAGGAAAGCGGAGTGACAAAGCGAAAAGTGTAACACTTCATGACGGACAAATATGACAACTATTTGGAGATAGATGAGTAATTAATATTTTCTATTTCAAAAAGATAGTTATTTTTGTTTATTTTTACAAATTTTAGAAAAAAAGTATAAATTATAAATATTTTTTATTTATAAATATTATTTTTTTCTAAAAAATTCATATTTGTTCAATTTTTTAAATTATAAATGAAAGAAAGTAATTATTGATTTTATTAAATCATTCTTTCATTTTCATAAATATAAAATAAAAAATGATGTATATAATACTAATTAAATCTACAACGAAAAATATTAGTATCTTACATAAATAAAATTAATATTAGATTGCATGTTGGCACTTGTCAACCATTAGGATTAGGTGCAATACATATAGAAGAGGATGGATCTAGAATAAAATAAAATTAGTTGTAGGATGAATAAAAATAATCCCAGTACTGGATGGGGGGCGGGGAAAGAGTATTGAGCGATGCCCACTTGAACAAGATTGTAGTAAAACATAAGGAATTGCATTTAAGCAATGTATTTAATGTAACAATAATTAACAACCACGTCTCGTTTTTCGAATACTAAAAATGGTTATTCCTGCAACTCACCCTCTCTCCCCTTTACAATTTTGGGGACCCTTTTTTGTGTGGCCACATTTATCTTCCACTAAGGAACGGTAAGCTGCTGCACATCTTAAGTTACATTGTCGTGATGTGTGGTAATCGGATTGACATGGACGGTTTCAAGAAACAACAAAAATGTCAAATGAAATTGTCTAAAGAAGACAAGGATTCACTTGCAAGTAATAAATCATTTCGTAACTATTTCAAAACCATTCAAACATAGTACGGTAAATACTTGTAACTAAACTGTGCATAAAACCATTCAATTTTGATTGTTTTACTAAGTTTTCAAAATAAATTTTACTGTTTAAATATGTATTTTGTTTATATAAATATGAGCCATTTTGATGTAAAAATATTTGTTTATTTATAACATCACAATTTCAAAAATAAAATAAAATAATAATAATAATAATAATCCTTTTGTGAACACTGAGGTGGCTAATTTGTGTTGGCATGACACCGATTAACAGATTGTGCATTTTTGTAATATTAAATTTAATTAGAATAGAAAGCAATTATTTTAAATAATAAACCAAAAAAAATCATACTATTCTTCACAATCTAAACTCAGAATAAGCGTAGAAGACTCTCAAGATTCCAAACCCATAAAGATCATTCTCTCAAATCCAAACTCATTTCATTTTCTTTTTAAACTTTTAAACCTGTAACAATAATTATAAGGATCGCAAAAGCATCGAGATGATTAATATTTTAATAAATTAGGATAAATTTTATTTTGGTTTGTATTAATTTTTAGATTGTTTTGATTTGGAATTGTAATAGTTTTATTATTGATTTAGTTTTTTTGTTATGTGTAAGTAAAAATACTTTACTTACTTACATTAAGTTTATTTTCAAATATAAGACCAATATGAGTCTAGAGAATGGTGTCAGTTATGATTCATTAGTTTTAGAGATAGACTTATTATAAATAAGTATTTGTAACCTCATAGAATGACAGATTTTGAATATTGTATTTTATGAGACTTTGGTCTCTAGAGTTCTTGAAAGAATTCATCTTGAACTTATCAAGGTTGTTAACCCCGTCCTTCTTGGTTTATCGATCCTTAGATTGTGACACTATTTTGTTATTGGTTTATTTGCTGAATAATAATATTGAGTTTCCTTTACATCAAACAATAATACTCCAATTCTTCCAATTTTCGCGATAAGTAACATGCGTTCATATCTCAAGTTCTATATACCGGTTTTCAGTGATTCAAAAGCCTAACTTGCGTTTCGGAATGTCATTTTTCACCTCGTTTTGGAATCAGCCGAATCGGAGTTTTGCAGCGCCGTTTATCGCATTCTCTAGCTATACGCGATTTTCACTCAAATTTGTAAGTTTCCGACCTAGAACGATCGTTAAAGTAAACCATGACTATTAGAATCATATCAAATAGTTTCTTCTCAAACCCAACCCAATAGAGAGGGTGAGAAAAACAGAGGAAGGCGCGCATGGAGTGGTGGGAGAACCATGGTGACGGAGACAAGAGATTTCTCTTTATTCCCTCTTCTTCTTCTTATATTTTTTCTTGTTTTCTCTGTTTTTTCGCTTTCTTTTTGGGATGATTGATGTTTTGTATTTAATGTAACAATAATTAACAACACGTCTCGCTTTCTTCGCTCTCCGTTACCCAAAAATTTTCAAAAGCACTCAAAATTAGTAAAACAACTATAATTGATATGTTTAAGAATTCAACTTACAAACTTGTTTTAAACTTTTTTTGTTTATTGAACAACTTGTTTTAAACTAGAAACATATTTATTTCTGTATTTCTGAAAAAAGTTGACCCAACATTCTAAGTATCTCACTCATCTCAATCTTATTATTGACCTGACTGTCAACACCTCCACCAAGAGACATCACAACTGGCATCGCTATGAATTCCGGTCAAAGTCCCTCTTTCTCATAGTAATTCTTCTACCAATGGGAGATCATTAAATCTAAATTCCAAAAGAAACAATATTTAAAAATGTTCAAATACTTAATAGAACTCAAAATGCTCCACTGTAAATCATGATATGCCCAATTGAAACGAAACTTCACCTTCCATACTTCAAAATATGAAATCATAGATCACAAACGACACTACGATTATAGCAATTATGAAAAATAGCCCCTCTGATTACATGAATTAAAAACTACCACTTGATTTATTTTTTTGATAAATGAAGTTATCCCTCACACAACTACAAAAATTAATCCATGTAGTACTAAGATCTATCTAAGAGGTTTACCTCTCCCAAAATCATTATTGCTTGTTTCTCTAACTACGATACTTGTACATAAATCAATTGATTAAAAACACTTCTTTTGTCAAGAAAAAACAAAAGGCAATGTGATAAATCTAGTTAGAAAAACACGTTGAGCTATTAATACTATTATTCTTTATTTTCAAAAGCATCCACGTAATTATTGTTATCCATGCGTAAAAAAAATAAGTTGCATACTAATACTAAACCCAAAAAAATAAAAACTCAGCGTTTTCAAAATAAAAATACGTCCATTCTTATGAGAATTGAGTTGTAAAAAATGTTGATTTACATTTTTTTTTACACAACGTTAATTTACGACCAATAACTATATCAAGCTCAAATCATAGATACGAAGAGTAAATCAAATTTGTTGAATATAAAAACTATACTAAGTGTTCACAGTATATTGGTAGTAATCATATAATTTAGTACGAACCTCTCTCCCAACAAAACGAGAAACCTAAGCTACAATCAATAGTATACATGGTAAGAGCTCGTTTGAATATATGCATGGTGAATGGCAAATTGATTGTGAAAACAAACGCATGCTAAACCTTTTTATTAGCTAATGCACAAATTATCAATTCTTGCATCCATCAAATTCTTCAAGCCTCTCATAGAGTTTGACGAGTAATTGATTGCAAATTTCTGGAGATGTGCAGGGTCCACACAAGAGATATATAACATTACCAAGAGGCCTCATGTATACACCATCTTCCCGAAGTTTCTGAAGAAGGGGCCTTGCGTACAATGATCCATACCTGTAACAAAAACAATAATTTAGACGAACTTTTCATTAATTTAATGCACTAACTTCGTCAATTTTGGCACTCCCAATGAACCAAAGAATTGCATCACAATTAACAAAACTACAGTTTTCCCCTACAACGACCCAAACAACAATATTAAAGGCAGCTTCCTGCAATCAAAGTAGTATAAACACTTTAAGGTATCAAATATTTAAATAAGAATATCAATTGCAACCGCCCTTTAATTTGATTTTTTGTGGTTTTTGAAGTTAAGTAGAAAGTTTCAAAATATGAGGTGCATAAAATTATTGAAATATGAGGTGCAGAAAATTATTGAAAAATATGGAGCAAGGGAGAACGGTGATGAAATGATACCCAGCATTATCGCCTTCTGCTTTTAATTCCAAGGCAAACAGAGTTCCTAACACAACTACTCTTTGAACTGCCGAGTGTGACGAAATCTTGAGAACCATTTTATCATCCCATAACTGAAAATTAACAACAACAATTAGATCAAAATATTGCTTTATAAGTGCTGTAAAAAAATAATATTTGTATAGTGAAAAAAGACAAACTCTAGTACTCTACTAAGGAGGCAACACAGAATTTAACATGCAAATTCGAGATGATAATTTTGTTAGATCTTGTAAGTGTATATCAAATAATGCTCGAACCTTAAACACATTATTTAAGCATAATTTGTTTCATAGAAGATAACTTGGTGGGGCATTTATTTTTCAACGTCAGCAGTAGAACAAGTATTTCTTATGTTTAATGTAACAATCAGCGAAGTAGTTTGTTGTCAATAAAAATTTCCAAGTAATTTCATCATGTGAAACGTTTACTTTTATTAGTTCCTTGAACTGGTACTATTTGTTGAGCAAAATGATGCACTCATAAATAAAGATGCAGATGATAAATGGTAAGAACAACTAAAGAACAAATATTTTACTAAATAAAAGACAAAAATTGAAAAAATGGCTGGTGTAGTCCACTCTTAAATATATGTTCTTATGAAAATATACATGAAATATGTTCTTTTGGATTTTTATAAAATATGAATTAAGAAACTACCAAGTTGAGAGAAAACAAAAAGTACAGCAATCATACCTCCTTAAGTAAACTTCCTTCTGAAGTGATGTTAGGGTTGGAAAAAGGGTCTTTAAACCATTTAATTGATTTTACAGCAGCCATGCAGCCCATAGCATGTGCAGAGTATGAATGTCCATGCAAAAGGGCCTTGAGCTAACCAGAACAAGAGGATAATCATTTTATTATACTATCAAAGCACTACCAAAGAACTTTGCTTTGCATAAACACACAATACAGTTAGGACGAAAATGGTATGTGAAATATCCAAATACAGTTGAAATTAAAAACAGTAGAACAACCATATGATCGGTTGCATTGCATTTTCTTTCTACTACAACAGAATTTTAATAAAGGTCAGCACAATCCAAAAAAAAATTATGCAAAAATTTAGTTGTAAAAGACAATCAATATCTATGCCACAAGAAATAGTGCAGTATGTTCTCAGGCATTATTTTGTAAATCTGTTGTATAGCAGCAATAAAAAATCCACAACAGAGAATATGTAACACAATCATTTCCTTCTGCTTAATAGTCTATATGGGGTGATGAACAAATCAAGAAGGCGGAGATTAACAAAATAATTTCATCAAATGATACACGGCTATGATGGAAAGTAGATAGCAAGAGCAGATGAAACCAACAGCAGTTTCTGTGTCTAGTCAAAACACAGAAAGAAAACCATTCAAAATATATATATATACCTTCGATTCTCCAATAAATGAATCAAATACAGCATCTGTTGCTAAGGTGGCAGCCAAAGGTATTATCCCACCAGTCATCAGCTTCCCAAAGCAAGCTATATCAGGTTCACAGTGGATTAGATCCACTGCAGTCTGTGAGAAGAAATATACAATCCTAATCAAATAAAAGAAGAAAATAATGTTTTTATAAAAGTAGAAAAGAGAAAATTCATTAAGGAAAATCACCTCCACTCCCAAACGCCAAAAACCAGTAAAAACCTCATCAAAAATAACTGGAATTTTTCTACTTCGACACTCATTAACAAGTACACGCTGAAAAAGTGGATCCACCATATGCATCCCACCAGAACCCTGTATGACTACAAAAAAATTCAGGCCTCAGATTAGATGATCAATCTCAGGAAAAGGTGCAGTTAAATTGAATTAGAAGACCTATAAGGTTGCTGAAACAAACTTCAGAAAGAGGACAGCTTATAGGAACCAAAAAAAAGAAAAAGAAAACACTTTTGCTGCGTGGAAGACCTAGAAGGCTAGAACCACCATATGCAGTATTTAATTCACATTTCACAAAGGAAATGGCACTAATGTGGCCATAGTTTACAAAAGAAGTCTTCGCGACGAACGAGTTAAGTGGACAGTTTTTTCTTCAACTCCATGGACATGACTAATAACTTACAGGATTGTATTATTTGAGTACAGAAGGAGATAGTTAAAGTGGACATATAATCTGCAAAAAGGAGTAATATAACATATCTTGCCTGGTTCCATAATCAATGCTGCAATTTTGCTCGACCCTCTAAACCCAGATAAGACTTTGGATATGTAAGATGAATAAACTGGAGCAAGCTCAGAATTGTCTCTGCCCCTGTGAAATATTTCGTCACGTGTAGCAAAGGCTGTGAAAGTGTCAGCAAATAAAATTATGACATTCTAAACAGTAACCAACCAAAGAATTAAAGTTGAAAATTTTGAACTTACTGATACTTTCAAGTTTAAGCTTTTCCCACTGAAACTCTTCAGGAATGCAAATGCTCCACTTATTTTTGTGCATATAGACAGAAGGAGGATTCAGAAAGAGACCTCTTCCAGTGTACCTATAAAATTGAAGTTGAAGCTTAGAAAGGATACATGAGCATTAGCTAGGTTTTGTAAACTCCCATTCCTAGACAGTAATCTGGAAATGTAAGGAAAATATGCTCTAAAAAAGAATTTATAACATCAGTATCAGAATTCACAAACAAAATGTAACATAGGACAAGATTTTGAAATGCTTACACACGAAGCATGAAAAACTTCAATTTTAAAATAAAATATATAAAACTACCAATGTGACTTAAGCTAAACAGAAGTTTATGCCTATTTTTGTCCATTTCCAACCAGTGTTTTAAAAACCGGCTTGGTCATCGACTTGGTAAGGATACGGAGTCACCGGGTCACTGGTCGAACCGGATTAATTCAAATCACTTGGTCATATGTCTCTTTCTTTATAAAAAGTTATTTTTGTATTCAACAAGAGTGAAAGATAACTTAGTGTTTAAAAAATGACTAATTAATCCAATCAAAAAGAAAAGTCAATTTATTTTAATCAAATAAATACATAAACGACAATTGGTGTTGTCAAAAAAATAAAACCATAGTTTTAATAAGTTTGCTATATATATTATTAAAGGCGTCAGTTTAATATCAGCAGCAAATAGCTTAGTGGTCAGCAAAGATCTTTACTTCCCTAGGATATGTGTTCAACATCCCAGTGCTGCCACTTTTCAGCTTATTTGATTTAATTAAAACTATGTTTTTCTCAAAACCAGTTTGGTTTAATAAAATTGCAAGTCACCGAGTTTCAGCCGGTTTTACCGAGTCACCGAGTTTCAGCCGGTTTGACAGCATAATCGATCTAACTAGCCGCTCAAACCGGTCACCTCTCAAGTTCCCGGTCCAACCAGTCCAACCGACCGGTCCAGTCCAGTTTTTAAAACACTGTTTCCAACACCTTTTACATTAGTTTATGTTGCTTCTCAAGTATAAGGTAGACAGCAATGTCCATACCATGGTTGCTGCAGGAAGCCTGTATAAGATGATGGTGCCTGTGCTTCCATAGCACCCAAGGTGTCGCCATGATAAGATCTCTGAAGTGCAAGAACCTGAAATAATTGAATCAACAAAGCATAAGCATCAACAAATGTGGGTATTTCATAAGGTGAAGTTACTTTTTAAAAGGTCATATGTCTTTCTATCCCACATATACTAGATTTTTGAAGAATTATAGTTAAAATAAATAAATATATCGACTTGGAAAGTAAAGCTTAAATGTCAATAACATGATAATGTCGCAGTCTGCCATCAATTTAAAAAAATAAAGTCTACTCCAAATAATACGCAGCATTATTTCCTCGATCCAGAAGACATTAGACACTTGCAGTTAAACCATTACAATATTTGTATGACACCTTAAAGAAGACATCATTTTTTCCTAACATGAGTTGAAAATACAGCCAGATTATTATCAAGATGATCAGAATACAGATTTCATATCAGGGAAAGAAAATAAGAAAAAAGGAATTCTTTGTAAAAAAATGTACTCCAAATTTAGGAGTTGCTAACCAATCAAATCAGTTAACAATTATCAAAGAGCGGATAATAAGTAACCACTTAATGGCTTCATCAACCAATTGAGTGAAAAATTGTTTCTAAACTAATAACATTCTCATAAAAACAATCCTAGACCTCCTTTTAATTTTCTATAAAAGAAGAAAAGTTATTGGAGAGAAAATGTGTGTGTGTGTATATATATATCAACCTTAAAAGGAAGACCACACACAAAGTAATATATAGAACAAATAGGATCATCAAATCATTGGAGTACAAAAAATAAAACATAAAAACAACCATATCCAATAGTAAATCTAAAGAATGAGATAAGATCTTGAAAACAAAAACATTTTTTCAAGCCAACCACACCACAAAACAGCATAAAGACTTCAAGTCTTCCCCTCTCATGCTAAGACCGCAAAAACTGATAAAAATAAAAAATAAATGACATCAAACAGAAAAAACATCAACAATACACCGAATAACCTATTACAAACAGAAAGTTGGCTAGACAACTTTTCAGCCATATGCAGCCATGTTGGCCTGAGCATACATAGTTATTAGGGGATAGAGGCCGAACAAAATTATTGCATAGAAATTTAATGACATAAATAGGAATGACAAATCTAACATTAGGCCAATTTGTCAAAGAAAAAAACACTACAATAACTAAAAGCTTGATAAATAAGTGTGCATGAAGAAAGGAAAGACTTTTACATGACATGTTTGTAATGTTAAGCATAGATAGATACCAGTTCTAAGTTACAAACCAAATTACTTATATTCAATTCTGCCTGAGCCACAACCGTAAGACTAATCGAAAACTAAATTTTTAATATACTATATCAGTTACGTGTGCTCTATTATCTCATCTTTCAACACCTCAGAGCATTGCTTTATACTTTATAGAGTACCAGCCTCAGATCCAGATTGAACTCAATACAATGAAGCAGAAAATATTAAATAAAGGAGTATAGGTGTCAACCATAAGCTCAGTGGATCTTTCATTTGTAGCATCCTCGTGACTGTCAAAAATAAGTCCATGTTCAAGCGAAAATTTACGAAATGCCATCTTTAGAGCAATTTCAATTGCTGTAGATCCGTTGTCTGAAAAATATACTCGAGAAGCCCAACCTGCAAAAACTTTAGCCTGGTAAAACATCAAACTGAAATTTTAAGAACTGCAAACTGCTCACAATATTGCAAATCAATAACATCATCCAGTAGCAATAGGAACTAGGAATAAATTGAAAAGCAAAATTGTGACCAATATATTCAAGGATCAAATTGCCCTAAGATCAGAATTCAGATCAAACATTAAAACTATTAAGAATGGAAACCGTATGGTAAATTCATATAGATGATTTAAAGGTTTAAATATGAAAGTAATTACAGCAGTAAACTAACCTTTGCCAACACCATCAAGCAAAAGCTCAGCACTACGCAAGGCTGGTTCATGAACATTTTCAGGGAACATAACATGCCCAAATCTTGCAGCAGTGTATCCCATCTCCCTAGCAAGCTCAGCCTGAAATCACCTAAATGGAAAGATTACATTGAAGGAAAGCTTCACTACTTCAGAGATGCTTTCAGGATGGGGGCATCCACATCTAAATATGCAATTCATAATGTTGATATAAAATAACATTGCATCAAAACGTATCGTTAGTACATTCCATATCCATTAAAACGTTGGTTACATTGGCTACTAACTGCTTAATACAATCCTCTTTTCTTTTTCGGCTTGGAACCACCTACATACATTTTTTTAGGGTAAAAACACAGTATATATTCTTAAGGGTTAAATAATTTTTGTCCCTATAAAATTTCAGAATTTAGTTTTTAGTCCCTATACAAAAGTTCTTAACTTTTTAGCCCTAAAAATTCTGTTTCGATTTTTCGCCCCTGATTTTAAGTCAAATATGTACACTTAAAAAATTTGAATGATTTTTTTTGCAAGTATGTTTAGACTTAGAACATTATTGTAAGAGTAAACTTAGAGTTTTTAATAAAAGATAATTAAATATGAATTTTTAAACGTCCAAAAGCTTAAAAATTCATATTTAACTTATTCCTTGTTCAAAAATTCTAAATTTATGTAAGAGTCGGTTTCGTTCAACAGAGGTGAGGGGAGGAGAAGGATTTTAATGGAGGGGAGTGAAAGGGAGAAAGGGAAAGATATATGTTTGGTAGGAAGGGAGGAATTTTAAGGGAAATGTTTATAATGTCCTAAACATAAATGCGACGAAAATTTCAAAAATTCGAAAGATATACATGAGTAAACTTAAAAGCAAGGACCAAAAATGAAAATGGAGGACTAAAAAAGTTAAGAAATATTTTACAGGTACCGAAAATAAAATTTTGAAATTTAATAAGGACTAAAAACTTAGTTAACTATATTTCTAATAGGGCTGACAATAAACCAAACCAACTCGAAAATAGTTTGAGGTTTAATTTGACAATAAATTTATAAAACTTGGTTCATGAACCATATGAGTTGAAAATTTAAATCATTAAATAAATGAGCTAAAATTGAGTTATGTGTAGTACAACTCGATTTGATCATGAACAAGCATGATATATAAATAAAACTTTCTAGATAAATAATATATTTTATTTTTTAAAATTTCCAAATAAATTGTATTTAAATAATATATTTCATATTTTTAATTACTCATTCATTTTATCTAAAAAATAAAAGTAAATTGCTAATGAGTGGAATCGAGCTAGAGTGGTAAACAACTTTTACTTTTACTTTTGATTCATGTGATTGGAGCTAACAAGCGGAAAAAAGTATTTGTAAGCTTGAGTCGAGTCGAGTTTGAGGTGAAAAAAAGGTTCATGTCATAGTCGAGTCGAGTTTGAAGTTGAATCTTATCTAGTAAAGCTTAATTGAGTTCGACTCTACTCATTTTCAGCCCTATTGTTGAGTTAAATGAAATTGTTAAAGCATTTAAACTTAAAAGGATAGAGGGAATAATTTTTCAACTATATCCAACAATTAAAGAAAGGAAGAATAGCATATTTTAGTATATATCCCTCGATCAAACAATTAATGTGATTATTAATAGTTCGCATAACAGAATTAAACACTAAAAAATGAGGATGACCTGCAATATAGCATCAGGTCCTTGAGTCCACCAACTAGCACATGCATCAAAAAGTGGTGCTATGACTTCTGTTTTCTGATCCTATAAAAAATTCGTGGGACGTTCCATTTAAGTGTCAGCATATAAAACACATGAATAACTGAATGTATAAAACTTTTGAATATAATTCCAAAGTAGACTCTAAATGCAGTAGCTCAACGTAGAATGTGTTACGAAATTTTTTTTTAAAAAAAAGATAAATTAAATATGTAAACAAATAAAGACTTTACTCAAAACAAACCTTGAAGACAGCAAAATTTTCACCACAGCGTGAATCAATCACTGTGACCCCTCCATCTGGTACAAGTTTGTGTTGAGTGAAAGGCCACCAGATGATATCTCTTGCTTTACTTGGCATTTCATGCAACTTCTTGATTCTCTCAAAATAAGCAGATAGCATTATTTCCTTTAGATTACTAAATAAATCATGAGAACCTTCAAACC
Source organism: Cicer judaicum (assembly GCA_037974835.1). Classification (NCBI taxonomy): domain Eukaryota; kingdom Viridiplantae; phylum Streptophyta; class Magnoliopsida; order Fabales; family Fabaceae; genus Cicer; species Cicer judaicum. The sequence continues at coordinate 13,325,731 of JBBPBS010000007.1, forward strand.
ATTCCATTAGGTTGTTTGATGGATCTTTCGGAACAGGTGGAAGCACTAAAACAGGAACCCTGCATGAAGTCATCGACAACGGTAATATATAAGCATGAAGAGCAAACAATTTGCAAAACAGCAGAAAAGTCAAAACTGAAAAGATAACTAATTGGCTGAAGCATAAATGCAGCTATAAAAGAACTTTAGATGTATGTATGCGTTAAATTACAAGATGATACTTTGCTCTATACTATTATGCAAATATGGTAATTAGGGCAATTGTAAATTCTTGTATTTATGACATATTATAGTAATAGCCTCTGCTATGCCATTGACACACAAAGATTTATCACATGCCTTCTATTCTCTTATTTTTCAACAGGTATCTACATCCTAAAGAAAGGCAACCCTGACACATGCTTACCTGCTGGACTCGGAGTATGTACTATCAGCATTCAATTGCAGGGTGCATTTACTTGGTTGTATAAATCAACCACGTGGTCATTATGGGTAGTTATGCAGAGTGCCCAACAAGATTTTAGCGGAACTTGTTCAATGCCTACTTTTAAAAATTAAAAACTGCTGAAACAATTCATGCTTGAGGTGACCAAATATTGGGCATAAATCTTCAACCCATTTCTTTTATTTAATGAAGTAAATTGCAATGTTTCCTTTATGGCATACTAATAATTTAATTGAATTCCAATGCTTTGTTTAGTATTTGGAGGTTATTGCTTAACCAAAACTTCTCATTACTACGAATGTTTTACAAATTCTTCAGCCTTACCAAAAAGACATAGAAAAGGAACAAGCATTGTAATCCTCTGTATCCAATGTCACAAGCAGAAATGAAACACTAGTATAATAGTAACAAGTACAATGAAGCTTACTTGTTTCTCACGTAAGACAATAGAGGACCCTCATTTAAAAGGCCGTGATCTTCAAAAACAATAGCAACAACATCATAACCACGAAGCGTCAAGCTTTCATAAGCCGATATTGTTCCAGATATACCTCCTAGCCGGCCATCTCCAACTAGAATTGCAGGAATACGGAATGGCCTGACAGAAAATGGCAGAATGAAGATATTTAACAGAAGAAAAAAAACCACAAATAGTGAAAATTTATGCCACATGCACCACTTTAACATCAACAATGCCGGATAATACCACATATGTAATATGTTTGCTTCCTTTGCCCAAATGGCTAAATATTAGCAGTTAAGCATTAAATTCCCATGATTATATTTACACATTGACAAAGATTAACATGGATCAAACAGAAGATGAATTGTTAGAAGAAGAAAATCAAACTTAAACAAACTGGCAAGCAACCTGCGTCATCATTGAACACTTTAATTGAAAACCCATCAAAATTTTAGGCACCTGGATACATAGTCTCAGTTTGGATAATCAGATTACTTAAACGCTTATCATGAAAGTGCTTATATATGGTGTCTGTCTGTAAGGATTAGAAAGAAAAAAATTTGAGATTCAATTGTTTAGAAATTATTTGTTAGAGATTTTTTTTATCAATAAGTTGCTTTATATTTGTAACGGCAATAAAAATTACTTATCCAAAAAATAAGTCATAAAAATAATTTTTACAAGAAGCTACTCAAAATAGTTTCTTGGTGCAATTTTTTTATGAACCTAAAGTGGACTCATAAGCTATTATTTAGATATGATGGAAATAACTCAAATAAGTTGAAAAAAAACTTATATAAACATATCATAAGTTGTTTTAACAAGTTGTTATAATAAGGTTTCCACAAAGGCTTTAGATAAGGTCAAATGAGTCTATTAAAACACGTCGATATCCTAAAAATTTTCCATTAAAACAAAATCCGCATATGATTTATACAAAATTGCAAGATTAAAATACACACCTATACAAGTCACATTGAAGTGAACCAGAAGGACCAGGACTGGCAACTCCACCGGCAGTCTCCACGACGCACATAACTTCCGCTCTCTCCTTACCAACACCACTTTTGACCACCTCACGAAAACACCGATCCAACGATTCCAGCACCGCCGAGTCCTTCACAGGGAAATTTTCCCTCTCAGCAGCCAAGTGCGGCGACACAGCCTCTTCCCAAGCATACAACGTCTTGCAAATCAACTCCGAGGAGCCAGAACCTTCTTCGCCGACGAACGTATCGATCTCCTTTGCGCGGTCTGTGGATGCTGGAGGGACATTGAGAACGCAGTTTGAGGCGGACAGACAAAATAGATTTTTGCGGTTGCGGAGGTGGCGGAGTGTGTTGAATACGAAGCGGGCATCGGATTCGGAAGGGAAGCCGGTTTGAAGAGGCTTGAAGTAGTGGAATTTGACGGGGGAAGGGGAAGAGAGGAGAGATGAAGCGGCGATACCGGCGGAGACTAAGGTTTTGCCGACGCCGGTGTTGGAGCCCCAAATGAGGTAGATAGGGTGGGATAAGGGTAGCTCGAGAGGTTGGGAGGCAGAGGATGATAGTTTGCGAAGCATAGCGAACTGAGGGGAATGGATCGGGTGTGGTGTGGTGTGGTGTTCACTGAACTCCGAAGGTGGAGGGGAAAGAGGAGGGAAAAAAAAAAGAGTTTAATGGCCATCACTCACATCCAATTGAAAGTTATTGAAAGTTACTATTTTTCTAAGTCACGGTCAATTTCAAAATATCCATTCAACATTGGGAAGTGACAAAATAACTAAGATTTCACGTGTATATTCTTTTTGTTTTTTTTTTTTTTCTCTTTAATAGGTCGAGTATTAGTTTTAGTGGTAAGAAAGTTACACTTTAACCATATAAATTTCTTCTACAATTTATTTCTTTTTAAAAATGTTTATACTCTTTAATTCCAAACAAAAACAAATTAATAAATAAATAGTAATGTGTAAAATGATAATTTAGTCAAATAAACTGAAAAATATTAATTAATTTAATTTTCATTTTTATTTTATTTCACTGTAATTTTAGAGGTTTTGTGTTTTACTTTTATTTATTAAAATACAATTTAAGTGAATATGTATGTGTGTTTATTGTTTTTGATAGATATTTACTAGAAAAAATTATTAAAAAAATAGTTTAATTTATTGATATTTTTAATTTAAATAATTAAATTTATATTTTGAAAATTTAAACAATTAATGCCTATCTACTTCAAAATAAAAATTAATCATTTGACCTGCTATATAAAAGAGAAATAAGTACAATTTAATTAATAAATTCTGTATATTAAAAAATATAGATGATTATTTTTAATTTATACAATTTAAAACATATTAATGCATAAATTAATCTATATGATTAATAAATTCTGATATTTGAGTTTTATAAGTACAATTTAATTAATAAATGTAAAAATAATGATTTGTAAAAAATTTATACTCAAACTCAATATTCCTTGTTTCTTAATGAGTGTGAGTATAACTATTAAGTTATTTGAGAACAAAAAAATCATCTAAAATATAACAAGTTAAATTAAGTGAGAGTTATAAACAAAAGTTAATTTTTGGTTATATTCATTAAAAAAAAATATATATTAGTTTAAGTGTCTGTGTGATTTGAAACATCTGAATGAGTAGTTTTATAGTTTGGTTAAAGCCATAAAATAAATTACATAGAAGAGATTCAAGGTCCTATTACTAACGTTTTTTCTCCCCGTTGATAAATATATTAACTAATATCTACTATATAAATTTTGTGTGACACGAAACATAAGTATAGAAATTATATTTTGAAACTTTACATTTGTGTGTAAAATTTTCGTAATATATTTATTATTTTGTGTTGGTTTACGTGTAGATTTAACATTTACGTTGTTAATATCTTCATCGTATTTATATAATGTTTTCTTTTTATTATGTTATTTTTATTATTTTTTAAACATAATTATTGATGCAGTATTTTAATTTAATTTTAGATAATAACAATTTATTTTTAATCGGTTTAATTTTAAGTAAAAAATTTAATTTTATATATTTCAAAATATTAATAATGTTATTATTTTTTTATAAAAATTAATCAAAAATTTCAAACAAAATTTATAAAATTAATTATCATCTTCAATATAATACAAATTTTATCAAATAAATAAATTTACATTTTTATTTTTTATAATAAAATTAAGAAATAAATAAATAATTAAAATATTATATAAAATTAAATTAAAGAACTGCACCAATAATTATACTTATTTTTTTTATTAAAATAACTATATAGTGTAATTAATTTTATTTGATTGAATGCTTCGTGTCTTGCATTTTCAAATCTATTTGGACATGAACATTCGCAACACATTGTAATTACTAATTAGAGCAATATTCTTTAGTGTTAGACTTGTGATAATGTAGGTCGATACACTATAAAATACAAGTAAAAAGAGTGTGAGTGCAATCCAAAAAACAAACGGAAAAGAGATAAAATTTCTAAATAATTGAAGATGTATTAACTATAAGAAGTTAAACATCAAGATGTCCATAAATCATTTAACCAATAATGTAAATTTGTCACCTGACATATTGGCTCCATCCAAATGGTGACTTTTTATTTTAATTTTTCATAAATCATAAGGAGCAACTCTTCTCAGTTTAATTGAATAATCTAAGTTTTTAATTAGATAATTAATACTTGTTCATAATTTAAAAAATATATAATTTTATTCAAATATTAAATTAATAATAGTGCAATCAAATTGATTACAAATTATATATTTTTTTATTATATTTTAAGATCAAATATATAATTAAAGAAACACAAACATGTTACCGAAATACATAAATATTTAATTTAAGAAGGTAATGAGAAATAATCATACAAAAATATTTATGATCACAACTAAACTAATTTTTTTTATATATGATTAATAATAAAAAATAATATAAAAATCATAATTTTTAATTTTATTTATCTATAAAAAAAATTAAATACTAATATTTATTCATATCATTTATATTATTATTTGACATAATCAATTCAACTTACATATTAATATATTAATATGTGACGAGATAATCAATTCAACTTGCATATTAATATATTAATATGTGACGAGATGAATTACAGATAAACTCCATATACCTACTTCAATACATTGATACATGAGGTGGTACACTAATTCTTACAAATATTATAGTGCTCTACTATAAAATAGAAAATAGAGAGTACATATAAAATGGACCAATAGAAAAATTATTTTATTTTAAAATATCAACTAAATCTTAAACAAATATTATAGTGCTCTACTATAAAGTAGAGAGTACATATAAAATGGACCAATAGAAAAATTATTTCATCTTAAAAGTATCAACTAAATCTTATACAAATATTATAGTACTCTACTATAAAATAGAGAGTACATATAAAATTGACCAATAGAAAAATTATTTCATCTTAAAAATATCAACTAAATCTTATACAAATATTATTGTGCTCTACTATAAAATAGAGAGTACATATAAAATGGACCAATAGAAAAATTATTTCATCTTAAAAGTATCAAGTAAATCTTATACAAATATTATAGTGCTCTACTATAAAATAGAGAGTACATATAAAATGGACCAATAAAAAAATTATTTCATCTTCAAAGTATCAACTAAATCTTATTATGGTCCATACACACTAAATTATAATCATCATCTTGTAGAAAAACTCTTTTTATATATATATTATATCTCTTAATTTTTTAAATATTCAACCACTACGATATTATAATTTAAAAAATAAAATAAAATCTACCCACATAATTAATTAAATACTACTATCACCCTTACTCAATAAATTATCAAACTTCATCCAAATGATTTTTTTTTAAAAGGTATATACATCTACCTCCAGTTTTAACATTTAACAAATTTTAAATAAAAAATCATAAGAAGAAGTCGGCTATAAATTAATTTAAAGTTTGTTGAAAAAGATAAATGATAAACGTGCGTGGTAGTTCTTACATATTAGAAGTTATTAATTTTCCATTGTTCTTAATTACAACAATTGGAAAACTTTATGCTCCATCTCTCAAGTTCAAAGACAAAAAAGAGCTTTTTGAGATGAATATATGTGTTAAAGAAGAGATTCAACTATTGGAATATAACTAAACTAAATTTATAACTGATATTTTACTTAGTCTATATATGTAAAAAGAAAGACTAAATTTTTTATTTTAAATTTATTTATATAAAACTTATCTAATCAATAAATTAAAAAATTGAATTAAACGTTAAAATTCTTAAATTTAGAGATATCCATCTAAAAATAATAATAAAATAAATTAAATTTTTATTTTAAATGACTGCAAAAAACTTAATAGTGATAAAAGCGAGATCGTAAAAGATAATATAAAATTAAGGAGATGAATTAGAGTGAAATTTTAAAGATTATAATTGTTGAAAAATATAATATAGGAGAAAGAAATTACATATAAAAAATATATAATATCACAACGAGGATACTACAATGTGATAAATCTAAATATTAAAAATTCAAATATTACATAGGTGCATGTTGTGTGTGTGTGTGGTTGTTGCAAGAATGAACACTTTATTAAAAAATGCGGTAATTGTTCAGGGTTCCCTTGTGCGGTTCGGATGCTAAATGCTTCCTTTTCAAACTTATTCGAATATGCCAATTCAATCACTTGTAATACTTATTTGATAAATATCGTAGCATATTAGCGTGCACTTTACCATATATATATATATATATTTTTTTTTTATGATTTTGATTATAATAACAATACAATATAATTTGTGGTATACACAAATATATACACATAAAAATAAATTTGTAAGCAAATGCATTATGAACTGTTATTAAAAAGAATGATATTTTTCATCAAATATATATATGTCTTTAAACTTTAATTTAAATGCTGATATTGTTAATTTAAATTATTATCAGTATTTATTGATTTATTTTATTTTTTATAAATATTAAATAAAAAATAATAATTAGAAGTGATTTACATTACATTAATTAATCTATACACTTGATAAAAAAATCAATTAAAGTTAAACTGGAAATGAAGAAAAGACAGTTTTTATTAAAAAAATAAGAGTAAACAAGGTGAAAAACACGGTTCTCACTCTTTCACCTGCTTCACAATCCCATTATTGAAACAAGAGCGATGACAATTTAAATCGGAAAATAAATATATCCGATAGCAAAAGAAGAAAGATAGATAGAGACAAAAGAAGAGATTGAGAGTGTCAGGTCGATAAACAGTTTGATCCAACTCACACACATTCATCCCTCTCACTGTTTCCCTCGACAATCCATGGCCTCTCCCGCCGAGCCTTCTAGCTCTCGCTCCGTTTTCCTCGGCGTCGACGTTGGCACTGGCAGCGCTCGCGCTGGTCCATTTCTACCATTAACATCTTATTTTCCCTTTGCAACGATTTTATTTTATTGTTTTTGATTAAATTGAAGTGTACATATTCTTTAATTTGATTGAGTGCTTCATGATTTGTATTTTCAAATCTATTTGAAATTTCATCCAAGCTGGTATGGTCGGTTGTTTTGGTTTAGATTAAAATAACCTAATTATCATTTAACAACCTTCATTTATTTTAATTTTTAAATTTTTTATATAATTCATTTACTATGTTTTCTGATTCTCTGCATATTTACCACCATCCTTAATAATTTGAATATATGTATGTGATATAGCTTTTATCTAGTTACTATGGTAATAAACTTTTAGTCATTGTTAGATGTGACAAATTGGTGTAAATGATGCAGTACTCTAACTTTAATACTGATGCAGGTCTGTTTGATGAGGAAGGAAAGCTTCTTGGTTCGTCTAGCAGCCCAATACAGATATGGAAAGATGGTGCCTTTGTTGAGGTAAGCTTGTGATATAGCAATCAATTAAAGTCAAGCAAAGAGTAACATGACATGCCCACCTAAAGTGGTTTTATTTTGTTTATTATTATTGTGTATTGACAAATTAAGTTAGTCAACGGACGAATTGTCGGGTTGGGGGAGAGCGGTTTATTAACAGTTCTAAATTAGTGGACCTGGTTCCCTCTGAGGCTGTAATATAACCATACCAAGTTTCTGGCATGGCTGGGATTTCATGTCGGAATCAAGTATCTCTCAGTGCAAACCATTCTGAATCATTTTTTTGCTTCAGTTTCTATCTGAGAAACTGCTTGCATCTATTATGTTGATTTTCCAAATGGGGGTGGTGGACTGGTGGTTATGAATTTCTAGTTAATTCCTGCTCAGTTGGATATGTGTTGGTGCTTTCCACTTTCAGTGCTATTATAATGTACATTCAACCTTTTGTTCTAAACAGCAATCCTCTACAGATATATGGCTTGCAGTTTGTGTAGCTGTAAAAGCAGCTTGCTCTAAAGCAAAAGTTGCACCTGCAGAAGTAAAGGGTCTGGGGTTTGCAGCTACTTGTTCACTTGGTATGCTGTTTTTTTTTTGTTTTGAAATTGATGTACTTTTCTATGGAAGATTTAATTTTATGTAAAGTAACTGACTGTTTATGAATTAGTTGCGGTGGATTCTGACAGTTCACCTGTTTCGGTTTCTCGGAGTGGTGATTCAAGAAGAAATGTGATTGTATGGATGGATCATAGAGCTGTAGAACAAGCCGAAAGGATCAATACATGTAACTCACCTGTACTGGAGTACTGTGGTGGAGCTGTTTCACCTGAAATGCAACCACCAAAGGTACAATCAGAACTAGTCCCATTATTTTGCCACTGTTCACCATATGTAGTGCAGTGTGCTATCTAGTAAATTTTATTGTAAGCATTTCCTTCTTTTTTGTTGCAAAAATTTTAAGTGCATGGTAATTTTAGACTTTCATGGCAATGGAGGTGCAACTGTTAATCGAATGATCCACAAAAGTGTTAATTACTACATCTGCAAATGGGATAGGGAATCATAATCTGTATTGGGTAAAGTTAAGGACATCATACTATATTTGAGTAGATGGCCAGTTAAACACAGTTGATAGGATCTGTAGGATAATCAATTCACCAATTATTTTTTCACAAAAAAGAGTTTTTGCCATTGCTCTTTAAGATTTTATGTTTTCTTGATTTGTATCATTATATTCTTATTTTAACTTTTGAAGTAAAGTGGTTAAATAAACCTGTCTATTAGAAAATTACATTCCCTAACAGTTCCCTTTGAATCCACTAAACTGGTTAGGTTCTGCATGATATAGTTAGTTCATATAATGTAATTTTATTTTAAGTTTCGAGTATGATAATGCTTTTATTGATTCAATTACGGCTTTAGCAAATTTTCACCGATGCAATCTAACTTTCCAGCTTCTATGGGTTAAAGAAAACTTGCAAGAATATTGGTCAATGGTTTTCAGGTGGATGGACTTGAGTGACTGGTTATCATACAGGTAGGTACTCTATGTTGTTCAAGTCTTGGTGGTGTCCAGGATCAGTTTGGTGTTCGAGTCTTGTGGTATTTGGTTTAATTTCTGGCTGTTTTTTAGGGCTACTGGAGATGATACTCGCAGTCTGTGCACCACAGTTTGTAAATGGACATATCTTGGTCATGCTCACATGCAGTATATCAATGATAAAAAGTCCCGAGATATGGAAGCTTGTGGGTGGGATGATGAGTTTTGGGAGGAAATTGGTTTGGGCGATCTTGTTGAAGGACATCATGCTAAGATAGGTATTCATTTTATTAGAATTGGCCTTGTCCAGAACCAGCTATATCAAAAGCTTAATTGATAGGGATGGAGCTTGAGTGGTTTTATGTTACATCTCTACCACACTGTGCTTGATGCAACTTGCAAGTGTCTTTTGGACTTGATATGTGGGTAACACATGCTCATGCGGGGAGCAATTAATTTTTTTTATGAGAACGATGGGTTTCGAGGGGGTGGGGACTCTAGACTACCCTGTCCATTGAGATTTTGATACAAACCATCTCAAAAGTGTAAGCTATTAGGTGCTGGTGATGTGAATATTTTTTATTGCATCTCAAACAACCTACTTACTTTGACTATTAATGACAAGCTTTTGAACCACCTAAGCAAGCACGCACATGCACTGCTTGTAATAAAATGTAAATTTCTTGTTTTAAGGTTTTATCTCATTGGGTTTTCCTTTTAAGGTTTTTAACGAGACAGTTGTTGTTCTCACACCCTGTTGTTACCTTGGGTATTAGTCTAGTCCCCCCAAGATTTATTTTCCCTCTTTTCATTTTAATATACTTTTTAGGGTGCTGCAAATAATAGATGGTTGATTTGAGGTGGCAACATAGTTGGGATATCCAATTTACAATATGATGCTTTTGCACTCTTTATCTTTTTGCCTTAAAAATAAAGTAGATGATTTGTACTGGCACTAAATTGAAACATGCTTTGTACCATGTACTTTTTGCAATCCCTCTGTGCAAATGACTTTTTTCAGTTTGCAATTTTATTTATGGGATAGAAAGTGCGTTCAAAAACAACCTCGTTGACTAGATTATATCAATTTTTTGTTCCTTGTCTAGGAATTTTTAAATTTCAGGAAATAATTTGGTGCAAACTGGGTTAATCCACCATAGCTTTTATACTGAATTCTTTTCAATGTCTTAGAACAATTATTACGGAGCAAGATGATATGTTATACTATGTTTGACCTTTGGTAATTGTTTTTTTGTTGAAGTTTTTTGTTTTCGTGCTTGGCCAGTGAAAACTTGGGTAATCTTATGAATCTGCTACCTGTTTGTGCAATTCTTTGCTATTTCTGTCTTCCCACTGCTTATCTTGATAGTCACTCACTCAATCATAATAACAGGACGAAGTGTTGCTTTCCCTGGGCATCCTTTGGGTTCTGGCCTTACTCCTACTGCAGCAAAGGCAAGAACTTTTTACTGAAGATTATGCATTATTTTTTAAGTTTGAGCTGGTGTTATTTTGAGGTTCATTAAACAACCAAACATGCATTGATTGGTTGGAAATATGGAAAACTCCTGTATCGCGGCTGGTTTTTAATACCATTAATGGGTTGAAATTTTCAGGAACTGGGTCTTGTGCCTGGAATTCCTGTTGGGACATCACTGATTGATGCTCACGCTGGTGGTGTGGGGGTAATTGAAAGCGTGCCCTCATCAGAAGCTGAAGGTTGTCATAACTTAACTTATACTTGTGATTGTAAGTCATTCCGAAGAAACAATAATGTTCTTAACTTGAAGCATTTATGTATCCTCAGAGCAAGACAAGGAAGCAATTTGCAATCGCATGGTGTTAGTTTGTGGTACTTCTACATGCCACATGGCTGTATCACGGAGCAAATTGTTCATTCCAGGGGTTTGGGGGCCATTTTGGTCAGGTAAACAGTAAACTTTTATTTTCTCCATTGTATCAGTTAAATCTGAATTCTGGACGTCACTGTACTTCTTTCTTAAGTGACATTTGAAGTTATTGTGGCCTGTGTACTATTTATTGGGGATAGCCACCATGAAAAATTATGCAGTTCAGACGTTAATACCTCAATGGTTGAAAATTGCAACTTCATCTTTCAAGTAACAATTGTAATTTTCGTTTTTGATAATAATTGTAAGTTATTTGGTTGGGGTCGAAAATTCATAAATAGCTCCCATCTTTGGTTAGAACTTATATCTCAAACGTATTCATTTGGGCTGAATATTTGTCTCATTTTGCATTGATTTTGTGTACTTTTTTACTTTAATTTTATTAATGTCATTCCTATGTGTGTCTTTGTGAACATATTTGGATGGCTATTTATTGTTAGTTGTTCTATATGGAACATTGATATTGGCATAAAATGTAGGAGGTATCTGACACTGGAGTTAACATTTGACAGGATCACCTGATAACCTGTTCAGTTTCCACCATCTTCAATTTTATTTAACATTAATTAAAGTATTCATCATTGCTTTTCTTGCATATGTAATGTTGTGATGCATTTTTCTTGATCTGAGTTTGCAGCAATGGTGCCGGAATATTGGCTTACTGAAGGTGGGCAGAGTGCTACTGGTGCATTATTGGATCATGTAATTGAAAACCATGCTGCTTCGGTACGTCTTGCAAATCGAGCCGCTTCCCAAAGTAAGGTTTTTTTCTCCTTCTTTTTCTATCATTTGGAATATACTAAATGTTTACACTAACGAGACTGATTTTATGTTTGACTAAATTTTGACAAGGCAAATTTTCTATGCTTTAATATTTCAGAGATCTCAGTGTTTGAGCTTCTGAACAAGCTCTTGGATACAATAATGGTTGAGCAGAACCAATCCTTTTTAGGTGCCCTGACTGAAGATTTACACGTTCTTCCCGATTTTCATGGGAACAGGTATTTGGCAACCAACATCTTTCCTCTTATTTATATGTAACATTGACTTCTGAATAATAGACTGCTATATATGTTGACCCAGGTCTCCCATTGCAGACCCAAAAGCAAAAGGAGTTATCTATGGTTTGTCACTTGACACAAGTGACAAACAGTTGGCTCTTCTATACCTGGCAACTGTGCAGGGCATTGCATATGGCACACGTCACATTGTAGAGCATTGCAATGCCCATGGTCACAAAGTAAGGATGCACAATGCCGTGACACATATTTGAGGTTATTACCAAGTTCTTTGGGTTGGCTAGTTTTTAACATTCATTTCACGTTTACACCCACACCCACTGAAATGTACCTTGGTATGAAGGTAGAGCCCCCAGAGTAACTTGTATAATTGTTGTATATTCCTGTTATGTGGCCAAGTCATGACTCTTGGTTGTTGATACAGCGTTGATGGCCTTTAATATCATTATAACTTTTCTGTCTTTGTTCACAGATCAATACACTACTTGCATGTGGCGGCCTATCAAAGAACCCTATCTTCATTCAGGAACATGCTGATATTATTGGTATGTGTTGAGGAAGGGGTAGGGGCAGAAGGCAATTGTATATGCATGCACATTATTGTATCTGTTTTTACATATACTAAGTGCAGCTTTTTCATGTAATTTACAAACCAATCCACAGTTCAAGGTTTGGTTTGCTTCCAAACCATATATTAGTGTTTCATGTCAATAGAAACCTAAAGTTAAAATAGAATATCAGCAGTATATAATTCGGTTTCAAATTCTTATCTTCCAATAATAACTAACTATATTACAATGACACAAAGCACATTAATCCAACATTAGAAAAACAAGACGAGTCGAGAACTTCAATTTAATATGTAATATCGCATGTTATGTATGTATACATGGTATGCATAAAGCATGGACTAAACTGTTTTATTTTTCTTTTGGAACAGAATCAATCCAAACTTTGTTATGTCTTCACTTCAAATTTTGAACACCCTGGTTTGTATTTGAGACTTCATACATGGAACAAATATTTGGGGACTTAGTCCCCTGCAAAATCTAGCTTGAAAATGTTCGATCATCTGGATTCTATCTTAATTTAATTTGTTTAAATTTATCAATAAAAATGGCTGTAACTTCCCAAGCATCCAAATGATAAGGAATGAAGTGGATGGTCAAATGCGTGCCTATGTTCTGCTTTTTAAGAGTATGATATTGTTGTTAAAAAACGAGATACTATGATAGTGTGTGCTCAGCTTTTTTGAAATAATGAATCACATTTATAATTTTCCCAGGTTGCCCTATAATTCTTCCAAGGGAAAGTGAATCTGTGCTCTTGGGTGCTGCTATTCTGGGTGCTGTTGCTACAAAGAAATATGATAGCCTTAGGGAGGCCATGAAATCCCTGAATGCAGCTGGTCAGGTGTGGGCGTCTTTCTTTCTATCTTTATTTTCTCTATATAATATTTTTATTTTCAGATTAGAAATTAAGGCCAATGCCATAAAGTTACATGATGGGATGGTGCTTGTAAATAGATCTTAATGCTGTGTCATTTTTAGCAGTAAAGTGAGACTAAAGTTGGAACTACCGAACAAGTAGGATCTGAAATATACGTAGTTAAATTAGTATAAACAGTGTAGTAACTAGTTCATATAGGGGTTTTAAAGTTGGAACTACCGAACAAGTAGGATCTGAAATATATGTAGTTAAATCAGCATAAACAGTGTAGTAACTAGTATCAGTTCATATAGGGGTATGTAACAACCAATTGTTACATAGTCTGTATATTCTTGGTCAAATTCCTTGTGATACTATTACCAATTTGCACTGTTTTGTGAAGCTAGTCCATTAAATAGTTTGGGATGTGATACTCTCTTTTACTACTAGTTAAAAACAGACATGATTTGTTATACTTCCTCGTCTTTTAAAGGCACTATTGGGCAGTGAGCTCGAGAGGCTGCATTAATCATATTTATTGTGCCTCAGTCTATTAACACTAAGTGATGATTAGATGAACTCCGAGCTACTAAATTCAATTTCCTGTGGACTATATCACCATATTTTGCATTCTAATGCCTTCTTTTAATCAGTATCTCTTCCTAGCGAGGTGTTTCACTTGTGATGAAATAAAACACTGCTGCTCCCAGTTTCTCCTGGACAGCTAATGAGGTGCATGGATTTTTGCAGGTTATTCATCCATCTAATGATCCAAAAGTGAAAAAATACCATGATGCCAAATACAAGATATTCCGTGGTCTTTATGAACAGCAGCTCTCTAATCGTTCCACGATGGCTCAAGCCTTGGCATAGTAGAATGCTCGGACAGTTGGACTCAAACTTTCAAATAGGATTTGATGCTCTTTACGATTTACAAAGCCTATAAAACAAATTTATGTCCACTCCACTCCACTCTTGCTCAGAGATAGTATTACCTCTAATTATAAATTTTATTGTCCCTTTCACATATGTGAAGAAAAATAAACGGTGAATTTAATTTTAATGTGTACATGTTACTAAAATATTTTATATATGAATGTATTTAATTTGATTTTTTGTTTTTAAGATAATTAGTATTATTAATAAGAGGTATGTTTGAAGAAATAATAATAAATGCATATAATAACTTAAAAAGTGATTATATTTAAGGATAAATTATTTTCTCAAAAAGTGTTATATAATTATGGAAGTAGTAATATATGTCCACGGTGATTTTACTGTACTGTGTATATTTTTTATTGGAATTAGATGATTTGTCACTTCCTTTGCTACTAATTTTAAGTATTTTGGGTATGGACTTAATAAAAGTAACGACTTAATAAAAGTAACGTTCAATATTAACTATGTATCTACCAAATCACCTCACTAAAGAAAAGTAGATAATTTTACTGGATGTCAAAATAAAATTAATTTGCACTAAGAGTACTTATTTATTAATCCCGATTGATATTTAAGATAAAAAACATTGTTAAATAAATTTTTATTTTATAAAAATATTTTATTTTGTTT
>JBBPBS010000007.1:13341139-13365267 GCA_037974835.1 Cicer judaicum
TGAATTCAAATTGCTGCAATATATTTAGATTACTATAAAAGTATCTTTCACAAAAATATAAAATTATATAATTTAATCCTCTTGAATAGAATGATAAAATAAAACTAACAAATGAAACTTCTATTGGTCACTATTATAGGTGAAAAGGTAAAGTAAAAAAATAATAAAATCAATTTGAAAAATAATACTTCCATTAGTCACTATTATAGTTATAGTAAAAAGATAATCTCAAATCGTGATAATTATTATAAATAAAAATTATCTATTTTCAACTTTTTTTTTTAATTATAACAAAAGTAAATTTTATTTATTTATAATAGTCAACTGAGTACATATTACCAAAGTAACATGACCATTTATAAATAACATCATCGTGAGATTCAAATCTTATCATGAATACTTCCTAAAAAAACAAAATCTAATCAAGAACACGCATATATCTAATTTATTCACTTCCTTCATTATTTCATATGCATATCTTTTTTTCTTTGAGAAAAGAAAGTGTTGTGGCGGTGACGTTGCAACAAGAAAAGCCAAAGGACAAAGGCATATGCGAGGAAGATAAAAAAAACAATATGCGAATAAATAAATAAATACCGTTACGAGAAAGTGCCACGTGTTACCCTACATGGCAACAAGGCATCGCATTTTGGAACCATCCATCCTTCACCCACAACCCCACTCTCTTCTCTTCCCATGGCGTTTCTTCATCACCATCATCGTCGTCTTCTTCGTCTTCCTATTCAATTCAACCTTCCTTATTGAAATTCCCTCTTCAATCTCTTTCCTTTTCCATCTCTCAGCTCACTACTCCCAATAAACAAATCTCAATAACTAATAACTGTGTGTGAGAAAGAGAGAGCCAACAACGTTACGGTTACTTTACCCCAAACCCATCAAATATTTTTTAATCGGATCATTTTTCCACTTTAAAATTTCGAATTTTGATATCTGGGTAATTCCTATTCGTCATCTCAGGTATATCGCTACTTCTCCTCTATATTTGGATCTATACTCAGAGGCCCTTCAAATCTTTTCGTGTTTCTAAATTATTAATATAATAATAATAATAATTATTATTATTATTATTATTATTGTTATTGGTTTGTGGTTAATCTAAAAAACGTGATTGGTTTTTTATTTTCATTTTTTGTTTTTGATTTTGTAATGTTAAAAGCACTTGTGTGGTTGGTTCATGTTGGAGGTTTGTGAAACTTTATGATGTGATGTGTAATAAAGTGTTTCAATGTTTGAGCGAGTCTGAGACTGTAATTGATCATAGACAACACTTTATCATGGATAGTCCCACTGCCATTCGATCCCCGGCCACAACCACCGGATCGGGTGGTTCGAACGACGATGGACGGCGGGTTAAATTCTTGTGTAGCTTTCTAGGTAGCATAATGCCACGTCCACAAGATGGGAAACTGCGTTATGTTGGTGGAGAGACAAGAATTGTGAGTGTTTTGAGAGATATTAGCTTTGATGAGTTGATGGGAAAGATGAGGGAGTTGTATGAAGGTGTTGCTGTTTTGAAGTATCAGCAGCCTGATGAAGATCTTGATGCCCTTGTTTCTGTTGTTAATGATGATGATGTGGTTAACATGATGGAAGAATATGACAAGTTAGGTTCAGGAGATGGGTTCACTAGGCTTAGGATTTTCTTGTTTTCGCAATCTGAGCAGGATGGTTCACACTTTATTGATGGGGATGATTCTGAGAGGAGGTATGTGGATGCATTGAATAGTTTAAATGATGCTTCTGAGTTTAGGAGATTGCAACAAATGGACTTTCCTGTGGTGGAGGATATCCATGTGCCTGATCAGTTCATTAATCCGATCAGCGTCGAGAATGGGATTCATAGCCAAAGAAGTGGGGAAATAGCAATGTCACAATACAATTTGCATCATATCCCTGTCCAGCACCAGCAGCAACCTATGAACCAGAGGTATAGCGAAATCGATGCTCTGTGGAATCCTGCTTATTACTCTCCTAGACATCATGGTCAGTGTCTCCATGACTCCAGATCATTGGTTGAGTTTCCATCTTCTCCTTCTGGCACAAGGTACCGTATGCCGTTTCCTGAGATGCCAGAAAAGGGCATTGATAGAGTGTCGGATGAGTATGCTCGACATCATGTAAATCATCATCCTATGTACGACCCACAGTATCCCGAAAATGTTGTTTGGATGCCAACTGGAGCACCACCACATGGTGATAAGTCTGGTTTTCCAGGCAATATTCTTCATGGTTCCCATGCTCATGATGGGAATAGTATATGCGAGCATTGTCGCATGAGTTTTCAGAGACCTCCACCACATTTGGAACATCCTAATATACTTCCACCTGTTGCCGTTCCATGTCAAGAATGCCACCCAAGTATGGATGCTCTCGCAGTGAATGCTGATGCCAAGTTACAGCCTGCTATGTATCCTAATGAACAAAATAATGATCCTAGGTCTGTTTATAACGATTCTCAGAATCTCGAGAGAGGATGGGGTTTGCAGCGTCAGAGTTCTTCTAGGGCTGAGGAACCAAGAGGACATGTCTCTGGATCAGGAAGAGTAAGTGATCATTTTGTTGGTGATGTTCCTATCATTAATTTGCCTCCCGGACATGGTAGTATGATCGATGGACACACTTTTCCTTCCAATCACGTTCATCAACAAGCTGGACCCGAATTAGGCGTTGAACTGTTTCCTGACCAAGCCATGGCTGCTTTACCACATCTACAAATTCCTCCTTTGGAAGAACCCATTGTGCAGTATGGAAATACTCCTCCTTATGGAGTAGATAATAATTACACCGTGCCTTGTGGACACGCGACTGGTTATACTCTCTGGAGAAATGGTCCAACTCCGGTTCATATTGGACCACAGCACGAGGTAACTACTCTACCTCAGCCGGTTGATGGTGTTATGAATGCTGGAATAATCAGGGGAGAGGGCAATCCAGGATTTTTTGTTGGACCAGATAGCCAAAGTGTTTGGGTTGATTCCTCACAGAAATTTCCGGGTCATGATGTGTCAGCCATCCCTGAATACCCTTATGCAAATGTGCCAAAGTTGAATCCGGTGGCCATTGGTCAGGAAAATCAACCTCCAGTTATTGTAGATGTCATTCACCCCCCACAGGACATAATTGCTGGTGCCTGCTTGGAATCTGTGCAGCTGCAACAACCATCTTATAATATGGTTCACAATAATGAGGTTTTGAAAAACGATACTGATTTGACTGAAGCGATGGGTTTGCAATCTATAAGTTTGCTTGGGGAAGGAAAAGCGGCAAAAAATGAGGACAAGGTTGAGAACACTAATGTGCAAAGTATATCTTTTAAAGAGCAAAATCAAATTGTTGAAGATGTATCCAACACTGCTGCTTCTGTTGTGGAATGTAATAAATGTGGAAATGCTGAGAAGCTGGCTGATAAGGACTGTTCTCCTCGTGAAGATTCTAAGGATTTGGCTGATCAATTCATTTTCTTGCCTGAGTTGATTGCTTGTGTTAAAAAGGCTGCATTAGAAAGTCATGACGAGGTGAAACCTACAGCTGAAGAGCACGACGGTTCTCAGAAGCACAATTCAATTGCCAAAGAAGAAACAGCAAATGAAGTTGAACTAGTGGTGAGGAATTTTACGAATGTAGTGATTTTTGTTTTCTTATTTCCAAAGGAAAATGTAGTTTTGTGTCACATTGACTTATATGTTATTTGTGTTTGTCATGTAGAATGCTCATGGTGATGTAGAATTGGACACTGAAAACGACCATGTAGATACTTCTAAAATTGAGCCTACAAAGGCTGAGGCAGAAGCAATTGCTAGGGGATTGCAGGTATTCATGCTATCTTACTCAAATTCATCATTATGTTTACATCACTTTTTGTTTGAGGTCTTTTGTGGTCTTTCTTTTCCCACGTGAATCATGTTTGATGATAGGCCGATAATAATTTTTCAGACGATTAAAAATGATGATTTGGAGGAGATCCGTGAGCTAGGTACTGGAACTTATGGGGCTGTTTATCACGGGAAATGGAAAGGTTCTGATGTTGCCATTAAGAGAATAAAAGCCAGTTGTTTTGCTGGAAGACCATCCGAAAGAGCAAGATTGGTAATATTAGTATCTGATAGTTTTTCCTTTTGTTTAAGTAACTGTTGGTTTAAACTCTGGAGAAATTCACTCAATTTATGTAGGATGAAAAAAAAAAATCTGAAATACCACAGTTTAAGTATACTATGTATGGGAAATGATAAAGTAAAAATGCTTACAAGTAGTATTGTCTTTATTGAAACATTCATTAGAGCCCCAACTCTATAGTGATTTCGTTTTGGTTGTTGTCCCAGATTGCAGATTTCTGGAAGGAGGCATTGATGCTGAGTTCACTGCATCACCCGAACGTTGTCTCCTTCTATGGTATTGTTCGTGATGGCCCTGATGGGTCTTTAGCAACAGTGACAGAATTCATGGTTAATGGATCTTTGAAACAGTTCTTGCATAAGAAAGACAGGTAATGTGACCTATGCATGAGTTTACGTTTCATCAATATTTTCAAGCACTAGAGTGTATACAATCCCATCTGAAAATTTTGTGGACCAGTGATTTATTATTTATGTTGTTTTTTGGAGGAATTTAACAGAACGATAGATCGTCGGAAGAGGCTCATTATAGCCATGGATGCTGCATTTGGGATGGAGTATTTGCATGGAAAGAACATTGTGCATTTTGATTTGAAATGTGAGAATCTATTGGTTAATATGAGAGATCCACAACGGCCTGTCTGCAAGGTACTCTCAAGCATTGCAATAAAATAATTCATTATCTAAATAGATTAGTGTCAAATAGCGGTACTATAGCGTAGCTGAAATTGAACAAATCATTATTGTTCAGCGATACACAATCTAGTACAAAGTGTTGTCAAATAACAGTTATTACAACACTATAGCGTAACGAAATTTGAACAAACCATTGTTTTCCGAGATTCGCAAGACAACACTGAAATAGACAAACTTCCTATACATGGACAAACAGTGCACACACACACAACCTGCTAGAAGATATTGAGACAATGTTGTGTATTTTTTTAGATTGGTGATTTAGGTCTATCAAAAGTTAAACAGCATACTCTAGTGTCTGGAGGGGTACGCGGAACTTTGCCATGGATGGCACCTGAACTTCTTAGCGGGAAAAGCAATATGGTGTCGGAGAAGGTATTCTTGGCATAGCTTTTTGAATTTGCATTACTATCACTTTCATCTTATCAGATGATCCTTACATCTTTACTTGCTTGTGATGTAGATCGATGTTTACTCGTTCGGGATAGTCATGTGGGAATTACTCACAGGGGATGAACCTTATGCTGATTTGCATTGTGCTTCAATAATAGGTGAGAACCAAGTGACAAACTGCAATTTGTTTTAGCATGTTATGAGTTATCTTCTTGTTTAGGCCACAAAGTGATTCTACCAATTTTTAATATTGTCTTATTACTTTGTTTTTTAGGAGGAATTGTGAACAACAGTTTGCGTCCTCAAATCCCGACATGGTGCGATCCTGAGTGGAAGTCTCTAATGGAAAGTTGTTGGGCTTCTGATCCTACAGAAAGACCATCGTTTTCTGAAATTTCGAAGAAGCTAAGGAGTATGGCTGCTTCAATGAATGTGAAATAGTCAATTGATCTGGAAACAATCAATTTCCCTTCTTACATTATATGTAGCCTAGAATTGGTGTAATAATCGAAGGGAAATAAGGCGAAGCATGTTTCTTCCAGTTCAAGGCGCCAACAAGCTCCTTGCTTTAAAAGGGAAAACTATATATTTAAAGGAGTATATTCAAGCTTATAAAAGCTTGTTGTATGTAATATCATGCCCTGGTTTAGTCTAGACAGACTTTTAGACCTTTAATGGTATTTACCGTAGTGCAGTTAATGCACTATATAGCATGGATTTTCTCCGGTAGCGGCGTGGTGCTCTGAAGAAAAGAAAGCTACATGTGGAATATCATTATATCACACTGTGAGTGATTTTTTTAGTATGTTTTTTTACAAAAGTTAATGTTAATAATAAATATTGTTAGTATATTGCTGAAGGAGGAGATTGAACCTGCTACCACCAATGTTAGCTTATACAAATGCTGGCTTTAAATATAGTTTTCTTTTTTGGTAATGAGGGTAACGCTGATTGTCCTATGCTGTTTTAATCTTTGTGCAGTTTTACACGTGATCACGGCGATGGTAGCGATAATTTTAGTTTTATGATCCACTGAGGAGGAACCATGCTTTATTGAGGGATGTGTATATATTTAACAAACATGTCTCTTGTGCTTCATATGGAGAGGATAATGATGAATATGCTTCCCATGTCCAGATGGAGCAAATTCATTTTTGTCATCAACATTTTATTGAATTGCTTAAATATAATTATATGATATATATTCTTAATGATATGAGTTTGCATGCTCAATTATGTGTTTTTTTTTTATATAAAGACTTGGCCTGCTTGTTAGACAAAGTGTGGAGAATTGTAACTTTAGTTGAAGTTATTATTTCGTTCAACTTGAGTGTCTTTTTCTTGGATAGGATCTATCCTTGAATCATCAGAACCATTAATTTTTTTTGAGAAGGGGCCATTAAATATTTTCACATCTCAATTATGTATTAAAATAATAATATATATAGCAGTTGTTGGTAAATATGGTTTATATTAGAATAGAAGGCCTTTTAAAACTTAATAAAATTTTATCTTTTTTATATTTATTTAAGCCACATTGTGTCAAGATCTCATTTGTAACAATTGTTTATGAAATCTATGATCATAAATGATGTAGTACGACTTTAAAAAATAAAATTTTATCAAATTTTAGATTAAAATTCTGTTTAGGGATCAAAACTGAAGAGAAATAAAATAGAAAACTACTTTTGCGATTCAGTTAAAATAGGGGACTAAAACTGTAATTAAGTCGAAGTTTTATGTTCAAAAGTATTTTATTAAAATAAATAAATTTGAATATGTAATCTCACTTTTGTTGTTATATAGATGAATATGGTTTGATAAAATTAATTTTAGTTAAAATGACTTTGAAGGATAAAGTTTAGAATAAAACAATATGAAATTCTTAATTCTTAAAATAGATGAATAAGTTTAGGATAAAACAGGATGAAATTTTTAATTTAACATTAAAAATTATGTTTTCATTTGTGAAGTTTTTAATATGTTCTATCTTATTCATTAACTAACATTTTAAAATGCCATATTTAAAAGAATCACTTTTGATGAAACTGTGAGTAGATCATGTTACAATATATAAGTATAGTGATGCAGAAGATTCACATTTGTAATTTTTTTTTTTAAATTCAGTGAATGATTAATTCTTTATCAATATGAATAAATTACACAAGCATGCACTCATATATTTAAAGCTTTAAATTTTGAATAAATTACACAAGCATGCACTCATATATTTAAAGCTTTAAATTTTTTAGTAAATATGTGATATCCATGTCTCATAGTGATTGTTACTCTTATACCCGTCAACTTCAGCCTACCTTGATATATTGGGACTTAAGAGTCTCAACAACTACAAAAAATATACTCTATAATCTCATTTTTATACTTATAATCCCTCCAAACTTATGAAAATATCAAAAATATTTTTTTTAATTATTATTTTTTTTTTTATCATTTCATTATTTTTGAAGTCAATAATAAAGATTTTTAATAGGTTAAAGTTTTTAGTAACTTAAAAAAAAACAATTTAGAAAAATTTTGATATACAGAATATTTTCGAAAAACTTTTTACAAATTTTTCGATACATAAGGTATTTATCGAAAAACTCACAAAAATATTTCCGATACAGAATAAAAAAATGTGTATTAGTGGAAAAAAAATTCAACTTTTTTAGCACAAAAGGTGTTTGCGCAAAATTTCATAGATAAATTTTTTGGTATACATCTTTTTTTTTAATACACCATAAATGATAATTAATATATTATAAATAATTAATAATTAATACATCATAAATACATCATTATATAATTAATAATTAATATATTATAAATAATTAATAATTAATACATCATAAATACATCATTATATAATTAATAATTAATATATTATAAATAATTAATAATTAATACATCATAAGTACATCATTATATAATTAATAATTAATATATTATTAAATAATTAACACATCATAAATAATTAATATACCATAAATAATTAATATACCATTAATAAACCCTGATAATTAATAATTAATACACCATAAATTTTTGCCTTTTACAAAATATTGTTAGACGAACCCTTTTCGAAACAAACATCTATCAAAGTCACATATATTCTTTCTACAACTTTGCCGTCTATATCTCTAGTCTTAGAAGAAAAAAATAGTAAAACTCAAATGAAATAAAAAATATGCTAATATAATAAAAATTTAAACAAATAAATTAATTTAAAAAAATATCAAAAATTACTGGAAAATTCACTATAAAGTTTGCCTGTAGTTTATTTTTTTCGAAAAACTTGAAGTTTACCGTTAGTTCTAGAAAATTTCAAAAATAATTTTCAAAAGTGTGTTATATATATCGAGAAACTTAAAAAAAATAGTTTTCTAGAAAAAATAATTTTTTAACTACTCACTTGTATGTTCCGGAAAGGTTGAAATGAAGAAATGAAAAGAATGGTGTCTTTTAATATATATAAAAATATTTTAGTCTTTTCCTTTAATTTTTGGGTATATGAATAAAGGAGAAGATATAATGTAAAATTTTCCAACCACAATGGGATGGTAAACATTTGAAATGACAATTGCAATTTATAATAAAACTCATGTAATCAAAGTAAAGCAAATTGTGTTTTTCTTTTTTTGAGAAACAAGTGAAGCAAATTGTTAATTTTAAAGGTAGTGTTATATCTTGATCATCTAATTAAAGGGCACTGATTTATCTTTGTTCATAATTCCGAGTGAAAAAAAAAATTGTTTAAATTAATATTTGTGATATGTTCGACTAATCCTGAAATTTAAATACAGAATTTTATCAAAAGTTAATTTTCAATCGTGAAGTGAAATTTACTATCGAAGATTAGCTTTTAATAATATATTAACATCATGCAAGTAAAAATGGAAACAGATGAAAAATTGTCTAAATATTTTATATTAAGAAGACCAATTATCATACATTTCACAATACATATCATATGACAAGTATCACAAATTTAACATCTCGTTGACCCTCATCAATCTAAAGTATATATATATGATTGGTTTCAATATAAGGTTCCCTAATGTTTTCCAATGATTACATAATCAATGTTTTAAGTAAGATGGATGGTGTAGGCTGTAGCATCACCAACTCTCCAATGAGAAGAAAATCCACAAGGTCAATTGAGTGACACAATCATCTATCTACTCCCTATTACTACTGTTACTTCATACCTAACACACGTAGTTGACCTTTGTTTTAAAGTCAAACTAATTCAGCTGATTCTGTATTTATGTCTATAGAATATGATGAATCACCAACAAAAGCATTCACCTTAAATTTAAGTTTTACAAAAGAAAAATACTTTAAATATGTCATATATCTTACTAAGGGGATAAAATTGAAATTTAGATCCTCCAAAAAAAATATTTATGTAAAATCTCAACTCATACTGCTGTGTTATATTTTTTTACCACTTTTATATATAATTGATCGCATTTGTAAAATCATGATTAATTTTATTGGCTCTTATGTTTGATCATTTGTAATAAATTAAAGTATTATACTTTTATTAATATATTTTTGCTTATAAAAAATAATCTTAATTATCGATTTAAGATCGATCGACTCACATTACACTTTTATGAAATTATTATTAAATAATATATATCATTAATTTGAGAGGGGACGGTGAAAATCAATATCTACATCAAACAATTACAAACATAATATCCAAATCTAGCTACAAGCAATATTTTTTCTACAAAATGTTTAATTAAGGATATATAATTAAGCATGCAGTAGTGCATGCTTATGTATATGTAGATGTGATATCCAGATGGCAAATATAAGGGTTACCAAAATTACTGAAAAAGGTTATTAAGTTAGGCATTTGACATTTGTTGGGAGTTTATAGAATGTTGATATTATTCTACAAAAAGTGCATGAACTGCAGGGACAATAACCAATTTTATTTTTATTAATTTTATTTAGTCCTTTTATTATGACTAATACGTATTCCTTGAACTCCCTGCAATTAGTGTCATGTTAAACAAGAATTAATATGAAACAATGTTAATTAATGGCGTTCAAGAGTCTTCTGGCAGCATCTTTGTCAACCCTAATGACGACATATATAAGAGTGTGATCTTCCTAAATGCTTCTCCCCTCCCTTTTTTATTTAATTAAAATGATTTTATATCACCAATGCTTATCTTAATTCTTCTAATTAAAAGAATAAATTAAACAAAATGAAATTACAGGTGGCATGATAGGAATGTTATCCTTGCTCGGATCGATCACCATATATAAAAAGCTAATTAATCATGTGTTTATATACCAAAAGCAGAGTTAAGTAATTATTTAGAATAAACCATTTTTTCTCATACAATTAAAAGAATTATACAAGGGCTAAAATCTGTTGAGGATGTATCTTAGCTTGGTATTTCTTCTAATAATCAAATATATGAGATGTTAAGATTTGGTGTAATTTTCCTTTCTTTCAAATTTTCTTTCCATTTAAACTATTTTATTTACAATTTTTATATCTCTATTCAATTAAATAATTAATTTTAAAAAAAATCTAAAATATTATTACTTCCAGTATTTTGTTTATAAGTTGTAAACTTGGAGAGAGCAAGATAAAAAGAGAGAAAATAAGAATGAAAAAAAAGAATATTCATAAGGCAACAATTACATTTTAGAGTTAAGTAATTAAATAATATTCGTAAGTCATGATATTAAATACAACAATTATTTTAGAATTAAGTAAGTAAATAAAAGAAAGGCAACAAACTATTTTAGAGCTAATATATTTTTTGTCAAAAAAAAATGCTAATATAATTTTTGGTTTATGTTTTTCATGTTTATCCTCTCATGAAAACTGTGTTCACTAACTTTTTTATTGGTCTTCTTGATGATGAAATGTACTGTTCTTTTTCCCAGCACTAGTTTTTTTTTTTAATATGAAAAATAAATAGAGCGTCAATGCAAAGATTCTTAGTTAAGGAGAAAGACAAGAAGAAGTATGATATCTTCTTCCGAAAGATCAGAGACTATTTGTTGATAAAGATATTAATGTTTATAAAGTTGGGAGCTAAGTGCTTTTTGAATTTGATGGTTTCTTCTTGTTATATTTCTATGGGGGTGCGGTTCCAATCCTTTATTTTCCTGCTTCTTCATTAAAATATTAACAATGTGAAATATTTAATTAGGAAACCAAAGGTCAATGAGTGGTGCCTCTTATGAAAAAAATATTGAATCTCAAATACTCTTTCTGTTTGGTTTTTACTCCTTTTCTTGTTTTGATACAGTTTCCTATATATTGTCTTTAACACGTCCTACCCAACTTGTCAAATAGGAACAAAGAATAATATTAAATAAAAATTAAATTGGGGAGTTTTGTTTGCTTGTTGATTATAACCCAACTAATTCCTAGTGAGAAAAAACAAAATTAATTATCAATGTAACAAATGTTTGACTTTTACGTTTAATAATTTTATAATCTCTTAGCTAAATTATTGCACAATCAATCCCAGCATCTTAAAGATATTTTTTTTTGGATTAATTATCATAATATGTTTAGAGAGCTTACAAAATTGTAAGAATATGTTTTATTCTATAACTTTGGACAAATGAGGATCAAAGTCTATTAATTTCCACAAGTGATATAGTTACTTAGAAAGCAGATTAATCTTTTTAAATGAAAAATATTAGTTATAAGTTTTTGTTTTGTTAGCACAATGTTAATAGGGTGATCCAACATGCTGGAGATTGAAACGAACTTTAAAAAAAGATATTGACAACAAAAGCATAGACTTTTTGAATGCTAATAGTTTTATTTAAATTTTACTTTTTGAGATGTAAAATATGTCTTAGGCCGACAGTGAATATGTTAATCTCCCATAACGAATCAAACCACAATTTGAATTTATATGTAATAAAATGTTTATATTTAATATCTAACGACTTATTAAATAATAGAAAAAATAAAATGTTCATATTTAATGTATATGATTCACTTTTGAGAGAGTCAAAAGTCAACATGGAGACTTATAATTGATTTTTGTATATTTAAAAATTCTCGATTAAAATGGTTTTTGTCTCTAAAATAGATTTTGATTTTTGTATTTGTACATGATTTTTACACCTTAAATTTATTATTTGACTCACTTATACATGATTTTTTTTATTAATGAAATTCCTCCACTTATAGAAAAGTCTTAATATAATAATTTTATGTTAATTTCATTTTTAACTCAAATTAATTGATATAATTAAAATCAATTTTCGTCACAGTTAAACCAATCTTATACTTAATTAGCGTCTTCAAGCAAAAAACACATTTGTGATAACTGTCTCGAATTTGCTTACATGATGAATATATGTCTAAGAAATGTTGGCATCAATATGACATTCGATACTATGAGAGATTTTGGAGATAAAGGGGGGAAGAAATGACTGTATTTTCAATAATTGAGGGTTAGCCAGCATTTGCAAAGCTGGTGAAACTCATTAAAATGAGGTCATTGATGTAGTTTCTGGCTTAGATAAAGAAAAATCATTTCTTATTTTATGAATGTTGTATAAATTTTTAGAGTGTATTTCGATATTGTAATTATTAATTTTTTTTTATTATGTGTAAATTGTGTTTCTAGTGGATGGATTTATTTACATTATGAATTTGTCTTGTTAATTATTTTCTACATATTGAGCTGACTTTGCGGTGCCCGATTTACTTTTGAATATGATCTTTGGTGTTAAAAAAAAAAAAGTAATCTAAACAAAAGTTAAAATGTCTAAACAAGAATTATAGCCAAATAATTAAGTTTAGTTTCTATAGGGTGGTAGTAGAAAGGAGACACTCTTGACTGACAGTGTAAGAATGATGTTGAATTCGTACAATCTTGTCTTGTAGGATAAGATGGAAGTTATGATTGGTGTGTGGTTTCAAATAAGGATCAGTTAGTTATGATTTTGTGGATACAAATTTCAAGGCATTGACTCTATATATTAGTACTAATAGTAATTTTCTACCTGCTCGCAAAGAAGTTTCTAATTTCTTAACATGATAGATGATTTCGTAAAGTATATGTTGAAAAATTCAAAAGCAAATATTGCTAGCTATTATCATGTGATCTTCCATTCATTTCCAGAGATAGTAAAATGTACTATTTCCGTACAAGGCCACGATCAACCAATTTGTCTCACTGTTATTTCAATTTTTCAAAGACAATGGTCAATTGGTCATACTTGTTGTAATTCAATTTATTGCTTACTGATAAACCAAAATGTTGTGCTAATCACATGCCCCATATCAAACAATATTGTTTATGCAAGTGTGTGTGTGTGTTTTTTTTTTGTTACATTATGCAAGTGTGTATGGTAACCAAAATTCTAAGGTTGCCTAATAAATTGTGGAGCTCACTATTTTTAATTAAATATTATATTTATTTTTTTAATATTATAAAATTGATTTTTTATTAAAAATAATAACAATATATCGTTTGGACCATATTTTTTAGAGGTCTATATTATACACACCTTATAACTACTACCTCTGTCCCATAACCACCCCAAAATATTTCCTCTTCTTTTATCTTTGCATTTTATATATGATGCAATATATATATGTGTGTGCAACATTTTCATTCTTTGCATACACGCTAATTAATAAAATATGAGTTTGTACGAAATGCTTCTTACCAAAAAGAAAATTACTTTTTTATAAACCAAATTTATCAAAGATAAATGTTATTTGTCTCGAAAGAACCGCTAACAAATCTGTTACGAATGTATTTTAATTAGCAAGTCTTAAATAATGATGCGTTCATGATAATCCAGTTTGCATTGAATATCATTACTCTTTATTAAATTATACTCGATCTAACCTGTTACACATTAATTCAAATTCAATGAGTGCAAACAAACAATGAATTGCTACACTAAACAAAAGTGCATGATCGTCTATCTACCCTCTAAATCGTACTATACATCTTTTGCCGATAAAAATAAAAATAAAAATAAAGCTTGATCATAATGGAACATTTTAAAGGATAATAGCGACAAAGAAAGAGGATGGAGGTTTCTTTAATTAGCTCAAACACTATTGTAGTATCGTGTTCGAGTAGTATTAAACTAATGAAACTTCAAAAAAGCAGTTTATTATTTTAATGAATAAAGGAAGGAAGAAATTTGTGTTACGTTTGTCGATTTGCATGCATAATAATTAAACTAAGGTGACCGAACTAATCCAAAAAAGGAAGACATAGAAAGAGATAGATGAATAAAACCCTAGCTATATATAAAAGAAAAATATAACGTTGAATTAATATAATATTTTTTTCAGCAATTAATATATATTATATGTTTTGAATTGAAGGAAAGGAAAGGGTGAGGTGTGTAAGACTTTTTGTCCTTTTAAGCATCACATCAGCCATTCTTTCTTACCTATAAATCATTCTCTCCCTTCTTCCTAGTTTCCTAACAATCTTACAAACTCATCATCTCATCTCAAGGAGAGTTCAAATTAACCTAATTTCAGAGAAAGAGATCAAAATTAACAACAAAAAAAGATGGGTAGAGCTCCATGTTGTGACAAGGCTAATGTGAAGAAAGGACCTTGGTCTCCTGAGGAGGATGCTACACTCAAATCTTACATTGAAAAAAATGGAACAGGGGGAAATTGGATTGCTCTTCCTCAAAAAGTTGGTAAGCAACTATATATAATTAACCTCTTGTTATACAAATCTTTTAATTAAACTATTAAGTGCATGCTTCGATTGACACCTAAATCATCAGAATTTCTGTAATTTTAAAGGAGAAAAACTATATTGTAAAATTTTAATTAAATCACAGTACTACTATCGTTTTATCCAATTCACCGTCGATTCAAATATACACTCTATATGTATATATGCATACG
The DNA here is from genome assembly GCA_037974835.1 of Cicer judaicum. Classification (NCBI taxonomy): domain Eukaryota; kingdom Viridiplantae; phylum Streptophyta; class Magnoliopsida; order Fabales; family Fabaceae; genus Cicer; species Cicer judaicum. The sequence goes on from JBBPBS010000007.1 coordinate 13,356,260, forward strand.
TATGTATTGAACATATAAAGAAATATATAATCTTACTATTGTACTAATTTAATTTGATTATAATAATAGTAATCATCAATTAGTGCAAAAATTAATGAATGGATAATTACAAATAATTTACAGGGCTCAAGAGATGTGGAAAGAGTTGCAGGCTAAGGTGGTTAAATTACTTGAGGCCTAATATCAAACATGGTGGATTTACTGATGAAGAAGACAACATCATTTGCAGCCTTTACATTAGCATTGGAAGCAGGTCCTTAATTTGTCTTCTCCTCAAATTTTCTCATCTCTTTGATTTGAGCTTCCAACATAGTTCTCTTTGTCTTTTTTCTTTGTCATTAGAATCTCTCCATGTTAAAATTCTTTTAGCATCATTTCCAGGCTAGAAAAAGTAAACTAGTTAACCCTTTTAATTTAAAAAAAATGATAATCAAAATGAATTAATTAATTTCTAAACTAATCATTTTATGTATGTACTATGTATAATATAGGTGGTCCATTATTGCTGCTCAATTACCTGGAAGGACTGATAATGACATCAAGAACTATTGGAACACAAGATTGAAGAAGAAGTTACTTGGGAAGAGAAAACAATCAAATAATAATAGTAGTTTGAACCAAAAGGACACAAATGGAAATATAGAAGAAAATTCACTAAGCAATTCAGCTCTTGAAAGACTCCAACTTCATATGCAACTTCAAAACCCTTTCTCTAATTTCTACCCTTCACTCATGTGGCCAAAGTTGCATCCTTCTCAAGAAAAAATGATCCAAAACCTACAAGCTTTGAATAGAAATGGTCCTCATGATAATAACGCTAACCCTATCATGCAAAACTCTTTCATGACATCCTCATACAAACCTTCTAATGATGTAATTCAACAAGATGGTGCAAAGATGAATAGAAATGATCCACAAGTTGATATTTTGGTGGAGGAGAATATTATTCCTTTGAATTATAATAATAATAATAATTATTATTATTATAATTCAATGATCAACTCAAGTCTTGCACCAAGAGGAGAAGCTATTGAGAAGAGAAGTAATGAAGGAATTCAACAACTTGGTGCAATGCAAAATGAACTAGATGACATTCTCAACAATAGAATGGACTACTTACAAAAGGAGGAAGATGAATTTGATTGTTTTAGAGAAATGAATGTTTCAAAGGAAAGCTTGATATGGTGGTCAAATGATTCTGATACTAAATCAGGATCCTCAAACTCATGGGATTCATCAAATAATCATCAAGTTCTTATGCAAGATCAAGGGATGTTTCAAGATTATGTACTAGGTTATAGTATGTAGTAACCTTATAGTATATTATTTAACATTTGGATTTAACCTTTCTGGCTATTCAAATTTGTTGCCTTTGTTGGTCATAACATGTATTGTAAACAATGGTGAATATATGTATTATATAATAATGTATATTGATGCTAGAGTAAATTAATCTAGAATATAGTACTGTTTGTTCTCAGACAATATTTCCTGTTTTTATTATACTTTGTTTTTATTTTTAGTTGTAAGATTGCCATATTTTTACTTATTTTGCATTTTTAAATATTTGTAAAAAAAATTTGGAAAAACAATTTTTTTCTTTCATTGTTATACAAATAAACAAATTCTAATATGGATCATGTTCATCATAAATCATAACTTAAAAAATGTTCAAAATTTTAACAATTAAGAGTCTCATAAATAAACATTAATCATCATATTTATGGTAATTTAAATAACACTAATAATAAAAATAAATATATATCTTATATTGAATCAATTAAATCACTATTTTATTTATAAAGACTGCCAATGTGATAAATTATTATTTCTGAAAAATATTATTAGTGATTGGTTTAAATAGATGATGTAATGATTCTAGACTTATTAGACTAATTTATATTATTTGGTTTTTTTGGTGCTACTAATAAGTGTTAAAGAATACTAACTTTGGTATGACACTCAATAGTATGTCTCATTTGGAAACATTCTGAGATGGTAGTGTTGAAATAAATTTTAGAAACAAAAAATTTAATTTTTTAGAGAAATTTAATTAAATTTTAGTTTTAAGAACACGAAAAACTTAAACTTTCATTTTTTTAAAAGTTACATTTGTATTGCAAAAAATATAAAATTTAATTTTTTGAAATACATTTGTATTTTGAATAAATTAAATTTTTAAATATATATATATATATTTGTATTTTGAAAAATTTAAAAATAAGTTTTTTAATACAAAAACTCACTTTGAATTTTTTAGATTTTTGAAATCCAAATTGAATTTGGTTGAATTTTAAATAAAAAAGAAGGGTAGAGATAGTAATTTTAGTAGAATATAAGGTAAAGACATGATGAAAAGGGATAAAGTATAATATTTTTTTTTATAATGTATATGTGGGCTGATATACAAACAATCATACATCAGCTGATAAAGGGTGTAACACGAATTAAATTTTGAGTTGTATTAACAGATCATAAAAGAAATTTGAAAAAAATATATTCAATTTAATATTTAAATATTTTAAAAATAAAAAAATTATATAACAATATATTATTCAATATTTATTAATATATTTATAAATACAATAAAACACTTAAATCAATTAAAATAATAATAAATTTTTAAATATAATCTAAAAACTAAATTTAACTATATATTGATAATATATATATATATATTATATAATTAATTGAGTTCGAAGATTTAAAACGTTGAATTCATTATTTATATTAAATATAATTGAGTTTAAATTTAATTTAAATTAAAATAAATTGAGTCAAAATCGAATTAAATTGATTTAAATCCAAATTCGAAGATTTATCCTTATCCAATAACATCCCTATTAAGTGAAGCAATGAGAGAAGGCAGTCACAGTCTGTCTCAGTCATCTCACTTCTGCCATAATGGGCTACATAGTTGAGTTCTCAAGTTCGTAGGAATCTACTAGGCTATACCTACATTCCACACCTTTATAATTTTTCTAGATTCTTGTTTTGCCCTTTTAAATTTCACAATTTTCTTTTCAAATTTTTCAGATTTTTTCTTTGAAACTAGTCAAACACATGCATAAATGTTTTAAGTTTTTTAAAATGTAATATCCTGGACTTTTAATTTCTTTTAAAGTTTTTTGAAATATAGTTTATGTCTCATACATTTTAAAATTTAAAAGTCTAAATAAAATAATGAATTTTAAAAATCTTAGAATAAAATAATACCTACATACAAAAGAAATCACTGATAGTTTGTAATCGAAATTTTTTTATATAAAAAATAAAATTGAGTATAAAAAATGAGAGAAGAGGAAAAATAGATATGTTAAATTTAAAAGAAAAAGAAAAGGATAAAAGACTTTTTTAATAATTTTTTATTTGGTTAAAAAAGATGAGAAGTTTTTAAATAGTTTTTTAATTAAATTGAACATCTTCCTTTTAAATCATCCAATATAGAAGGAGAGCAAATACTACTTTAAAAGAAGTTTTGTTTATCACTCTCTGTTTATTTTCAATCAAATACGCCTATAATTTTTTAAATTTTAAAAGATAAAAAATACAAAACTAAGTTCTTAGTATTTTGAAATAAAAAAATATGGAATTATAACAAAAAGAAACTAAAATTATTTATTGAAAAAATTTGTTCAAAAAGCTTTCATTTTTTAAATATTGAAAATAGTTATAAGTTGCAAATATTTCACTCAAAATAAATTTGGTGAAAAACACTAATTTTTTTACTAGAGTATATTGGAAAATATGTAGGGATACGGGGTGTGTTACTGAAAAAAGTATATAAGGATGTGTTACTATATATATATATATATATATATATAAAGCATTTAGATCTTGATAGCGGAGATTTATTGGTCCGACTAACTAAAAGAATATAAAGATGAAGAGAGTAAACATCAAACACGATTAAATCAAATGCAAAAGTAGAGTCCGATTCAAAAATAATATTCCTCATCATAAACTATGCCTAAACCATGTAATTAAAAAGTGATTCCACAAATATCAAAGAATCCCAATAACCAATCATCATTAATATTTGTCATAAAACCTCAAAAATCTAATCTATCCGATATTTTTTTGGAGTTATCAGCAACTTTAACTTTGATACGATTAAGTGTTTTGTCTACTAAATTTGTGAATACCATCACTGGTTAGGAGGTACGGCACACTACAATGAAGAAGATACCATTAGGTTCAAGAGCACGATGCTTGAATCCAACCTTAAGAAGTTTCAGTTTGATTTTAAAAAAAAAATACTTTTTAATTAATAAAATATTTTTAAAGTGTTGTTAAGAGTAAAGTTTAGAAAAAAAATGAAAAAAAAATTGATTATTAAAATCAATTTGAAATTATAATCTTTTAGCTTAAGAAACAATATTTCAAAATGATTTAAGTAAGTTTCAATTAATTTGTATTAAGTAAAATTAAAATATATGTTTTTACGTATGTAGTTTTATTTGAAGAATTTGTCGTTACGTTGTATTTAAAATGATTTTTAATTATCACAAATAATATTTTTTCCTTTTTCATTTTAGTTAAACATAATATTTATTTTGTTTCGATTAATTTTTTAATGAAGAATTGTTATCTATACTTGTTTCTTAGAATTTTGGCATAATTTTTCAAGCTTTTTATTCTTAAATTGATTAGAGTATATAAATGATTGTTAAATTTTTTGGATGTCAACATAATTAATACTTTTGCACTTTAATTTTTTTTCTTAAAGAAAATGTATTTTGCTTTTCAAATTGGGAAGCGAAAATAGAGAGTGAATATTTATCTCATTTCAAATGTATTTTGCTTTTCAAATGTATAATGCATAATTTAAACATATTTTCTCCATAAAGTAAAAAAATCACATAATTTAAACACATGTTTTTTTTCTTCCCATAATAGCGAACTTCTCCCCGTGAAATTAGTCGTAATTGGAACCTACTATACTCGGCGATAAACGAATAATTTCATATCATTATCATACTACATAAATTATTATAAAAATTCAAATAATTAAATTTAAAACTTCGGGACTAGCATGTTCGAAATTATAACTTCTACTCAAAGAAAATCACTTAAGATTTGGCCAAGTTGGTTAGGCCTCGAATCAAAATAAAAATAAACCTTAAAATCCAACACTTCTTATTGGATTGGCCGGTGATCGAGTTTATTAAGTCTAAACCGTACTCGCAAACACCTCTAATCAATGTTTAAGAACTTCAACTAACTTGTCACAATTTGTATCAAAGTAGTGAAATTCTTTGTAGAAGTACCATTTTGTTCAACAGCTTTCAATGCCGACTCCTTGAGTTTCACAATATTTTGGCGCATTAGTCCACCTTTCTCACTTGACATGATTAATTTCAAAGCTTTTAAAGTGGATTCTTTAGTCAAAACTCCATGGTCAACACCCACACCAATCTCCCAAACACTTTCCAACATTCTTGCATTCAACCTTTGATCTCCAAAAAATGGTCTACTAATCATAGGCACACCACCAACAATACATTCCAACACTGAATTCCACCCACAATGTGTCAAACACACACCAACTGAAGAGTGTTTAAGGATTTCCATTTGAGGAGCCCATGAAACAATTTTCCCTTTAGTTATTGTCCTTTCCAAAAACCCATTTGGCAATTTTTCCTTTGGATCACCCCTTAAGGCCCAAATGAATGGAAATCCACATTCTTCTAAGGACTCTGCCAATGCAATGAGCTCATGAGGTGGGGGTATTATGGTACTTCCAAAGCTAATATACACTACCGAGAAATTCTTATGTTGGTTCAACCATTTTAAACAACCTTGTTCATCCGAAATCAAAGGTTGTGGTGTTGTCAACATGAATGGACCAACATTAAGTAGTAATTTTAATTTGGAATTCAAATCATTCTCAATAAGGGGGTGTATTGTAGCAAATGAGTTTATGGCAACAGCAGTTGCTCGTGGTAACTCTAGTCCCATTTTGTGTAACATTGTTGCAAATGGTCCATCTATATCATCTATTACCCCTTCAGGCAAATCACTAACCTTTAGCTCGGGAAAACCAGGAATGAGATCAACATTTTGGACATCATGAACTAAAAAAAAAAAAAAAATCTAATCAAATTCTTTTAATTTTGAGCTATAGTACCTTGCAAAAAAAATAGCATTAAATTACATGTATCAACATATATTTGTACAGTAAAAATTCCGTTTTTTTAAGGGTTAAATAAATTTTTAATCTTTAAAATTTTATGTTTTTATTTTTTATCTCTATTTATAAAGCAATTTTTTTTTGAATTTTATGTACAGTTTGGATTTTTAAATAAATCTTTACAAATATATTAATAACATTATAAGAATATATCATCTTTCCACAAAAATTTATAACTTTTATAACACAAAAGATGAAGAAAAAAAATTAATTTTAAAAGATATAATAAATATTACTATAATTATATCACATAACTACGAGGTTCATAATTAAAATATGACGTTCAATGTATCAATATTTGCTAGAATTTAAAGATTACAAAAGATAAATTTTTAAACATCAAAATTTTAAAAATTTATATTTAATTTATCTATTGTTAAAAATAAATTAATTATGTAATAGAGTTGTTTATAATGTTGTGTATATTATTATTAAATATTATTAAAAAAAATTAAAAATATATTTGAGTTGACTTAAAAAGAAAAAAATATTTTTTTTTAGAAATTATAAAGTTAATAAATTTTTATAAAAACTAAAAACAAAATATTAAATTTATAGATACTAAAAACTATTTAACTCATTTTTTAAATGTCTGATCACAAGATTTGGTAACAAAATTCAATTTTTTAAATATCTAGTCACAAGATTGGGTAACCAAATCACAAAATTCAATTTTTTAAATGTATAGTCACAAGATGAGGTAACTAAATCCCAAAATTTGAACTTGGAAATCTGACATAATAGTGTGATTTTATTAAATGCATATATAAACTCTAAAAATTAATAAACAAAATTATGTCGGAGATCCATTTTCTGGATTAATCCTTTCATAGAAGTTAATATGTGTTACCTTGTTTGCAGGTAAGTCTGAGAAGATCAGTGTAAATATGAGTAAGAAGAGAATGAGGTCCTGCAGTCCAAAGAGGAACCCATTTGGCATGAATTTGTTGAGCAAGATCAGCAGCAAACCAATAAAAAGCATCCGTAACCAAACAAGTTATATCCTTCCCTGTCTCTGCCACTGCCTCATCCATACCACTTTTAAAGTTCTCTGGCATTGCCTTAATGAACAGAGAAATTGGTTCAAATGGGTGTCCTGAAGGCACATAACCTTCTGGTAACCCATTATTAACATTATAATGCTTTATATTAGGAACAAAATCATCATTTGGAGAAAATAAGGTAGCATTTGATTCTGTTGTGTTGAAGAATGAAAATCTTACTTTTGGCACCTCCCCTGCTATTTTTCTCACTAGACTAAGAAGTGGAGATGCATGTGTTCCAAATGGAAATGCCAAAATGGCAACATGTAATTTCTCAACACTGGATTCATCTTTCAACAAGTTCGACATCCTGTAGAAATCAGGTGAAAAAAGATGAAAATCACAAACAAAATATGATTGTTTTTTTTCGACAAAAAATGAAAGATTGGTTGAGAAGATGAGTGAATTAAGTTGTGAATCTACATAAATGAATGTAGGGACAAAATCAAAGATGCAGTGAATGCCACGATAGTCACAAGAAAACGCAACATGATGATTGGAGCTGTGTGCCACGCAATAATTTTTTATGTACTATTCGAGTTATTATTTAAAAAAAAATATTATAATTATTAAAAAAAATAGTTAAATACAATTAATGTAGAATAGTATTGCAAAAGGACTACGTTTCACTTTATTTTTTTATTTTTATTTTTTAAATAGTATTGCAAAAGGACTACGTATCATTTTGCAACCTTTCCCAAAGGTCTTAGAATAATTAATAAATTAAATGTGCAACACATCATACTGGACCCCTGGTATTTAACGCTTGTCCCCCACAGCATTAACCATTCATCAATCTTGGTTCTTATAGCCCAGGTGGAGTCAGACGCACATCACATGATTCTTCTACTCGGAAATTTTGAGTCCTCAATTAGCATAGTCAAAATGTTCCTTCCATTTAAGTAATTTTGTATGTTAAGTGAGATTGTTTATGTTGATGTCACAAACACATAATTCTAAACACAAATCTTATATTAGTTAAAATCTTTGGTTTGTATGTGTGTTAAATTCCTCACGAGTATTAACTGGTTTAAGAGTTCCAACAACAATACACATACGAATTTAAATTTTCAACTAGTATACATATTTAATGTTATGTGTGATATAACACCAACCGAAATAAATTATTTCATTTAAAGCTACTTGATAAAACAAATATTTTAATATATGTTAGATAGTTTAAAACTAAATTTAATATCTTGTTATTTAGAATTTCAAGTTATAAATCATTTGCAATTTTACTATCAAATGGTTTTTATTTTCATTTTCTTACTTACCAATGTTCTTTTATCAAACTTGTAAAAAAAAATTATATATAAAAAAAACAAAAAGCAAAAGCAAAATACCATACTAGAGTATTTATACATTCACGTCGGCCATGTGTACGGATTGTGTGAGATTTTATTATTATATTAAGATAGATAATGTATAAATTCAAATAACATATTTAATTGAAGTATATTAAATATGATTGATATAAATGAATGATATGATTTTTAATATAATCTAAGTAATGAAAAAACTTATAAAGGAATAGTTACTTATCAATATAATTCTTTCGCGCTAATTATATTTGTGTCTTATTCGACTATAAAACACACACACAAAATATTTATACATAAATAATTAATATTTATCCTATATATAGTATGTACAATTTTTTTAATACAATAAATTTATATAAATGAATAGTATTTCGGTCCAAATTAGAGAAAATTTTAGGATTTATTTAATATTTACAAACGAATTTATATTTATCTCTCTTCAATTAT
>JBBPBS010000007.1:13365505-13388895 GCA_037974835.1 Cicer judaicum
ATGAAATAATTATTTTGTAAATGATAATATTTTAATTATTTAGTCAATGGTAAAATATTCTCGTTTATGTTTCTATATTAAATTATAACTAGTATTTTATAAAAAAGATTTGCATGCTTTTAATGCATTATTGACAAATTGTTGTCTGATATGGTTTGTAGAGTAAATTAAAATTAATATATTATTAATTTTTTTAATATTTTTATATGTATATTATTCAAATGATACGATAAAAATTAAATATGTTTTTCTCTTTTAATTAATTAATTGGTGGAAAGTTATCTTTTAATTAATTATTATATGATAAATATTTATCATATAGATGTTTGGACAGTAAACCATACTTAGTACATTATTATAATTTTTTTTATATTTTTATTAAATAAATATTCAAGAGACATTATAATAATTAATTACATATTTATATTTTAAATAATTAATTTTCGCAATATATATAATTTGTATAATAAATCTTAATTAGTGTATTATTTTTATTGTGATCACAACTATTACGTATATTATACAAACATCATCCTCAAAACTACTTCGTCAACCCCCACTTTCTAGCATTGAATCTCTCATCTAAAAAAATATAGTCCATTAATAGTTGGTTCACCGTACGTAAAAAATAGGTATACCCGTTGTCAAAAAATTGGCACACGACCGATCTAACAATTTTTTTTTTTTTTTAAATGTGTGATCTTGTTATAATGTTTGGCGAATCTCAAAAGTATATAATCTCTATCCTTAATTATAAAAATTATTTTTTTTATCATTTAATTTAAGACACTTCACAAAATTGAACATTAAAAAACGTAATTTATCACTACAATCACATTTATTAATATTCTGGAACTTGAAAGGTCTTATAATAAAGGTAGAGGAAGTATGACAAAACCCCATAACATCCCAAAAACGTGTTGCTTAGTCCCATCCGAAGAAAAAGAAAATGTGTGATTCATTTTCATAATTTGTATCATATAGTGGACATTGAATCGAACATGGTAGTTTAATAGTAGTTGGAAGGCAGAAATAGATAATCTTCATGTCATGAAAGAATATATGAATATGTTAGAATAGATGTGATTACAACAATGCAATTAAACCACGACCCCTCTCAAATTGAGCCTCAGACTTAATCACATTAACTATGTCATTGTTAATTAAGAACTTAAAACTTCAACTAGTGACAATTTTTATCAAAGTAAGGAAATTATTTGCTGAAGAACCGTTTTGTTCAACAGCTTGCAATGCAGACTCCTGGAGTTTGGCAACCTTTTCACGCATTACCACCCCTTTCTCACTAGACATGATTAATTTCAAAGCATTGACAGTTGATTCTTTAGTCAAAACTCCATTGTCGACACCTACACCAATATCCCAAATACTTTCAAGCAACCGTGAATTCAACCTTTGATCTCCAAAAAAAGGTCTACTAATCATAGGTACACCACCAACAATGCAATCCAACACTGAATTCCAACCAGAATGTGTCAAACAAACACCAATTGCAGAGTGTTTAAGGATTTCCATTTGAGGAGCCCATGCAACAATTTTACCTTGTGTCCTTGTCCTTTCTGTAAAGCCATTTGGCAATTTTTCCTTTGGATCACCCCTTAAGGCCCAAATGAATGGAAATCCACATTCTTCTAAGGACTCTGCCAATGCAGCGAGCTCATGAGGTGGGGGTGTTACGGAACTTCCAAAGCTAATATAAACTACTGAGGCATTCTTGTGTTGGTTCAGCCATTCTAAGCACCCGTGTTCATCCGAAATTAGATTTTGTGGTGTTGTCAATATGAATGGACCAACGTTTAGTAGTAATTTGAAATTGGAACCCAACTCATTTTCAGTACGAGTGTGTACCGTTGTAAATGAGTTTATGGCGATTGCAGTTGCTCGTGGTAACTCTAGTCCCATTTTGTGTAACATTGTTGCAAATGGTCCATCTATATCATCTATTACCCCTTCAGGCAAATCACTAGCCTTTAGCTCTGGAAAACCAGGAAGGAAATCCACTTTTTGGGCATCACGGACTTCAACACAACAAAAATTCATCAAAATCATTATTATTATTATTACAAAAAATAAAAATAAAAAATTTAATTATTACCATTTGCACCGCCTATCCTTTCTCTTATAAGATCGGTGTAAACATGGGTAAGGAGAGAATGAGGTCCTGCAGTCCATAGAGGAACCCATTTGGCATGCATTTGTTGAGCAAAATCTGCAGCAAACCAATAAAAAGCATCCGTAACCAAACAAGTAATTTTCTTCCCTGTATCTGCCACAGCCTCATCGATGGCACGCTTATACATCTCTGGCATTACATTAATAAACATAAATACGGGTTCCTGTGGGTTCCCTGAAGGCACATACCCTTCTGGTAACCCATCATCAACATTATAATGCTTTATATTAGGAATAAACTCATCATTTGGGCCACTAAATAAGGTAGCATTTGATTTGCTTGTGCTCAAGAATGAAAATGTGACATTAGGAGCCTCTCCTGCAATTCTTCGAACGAGGCTAAGGAGTGGAGCTGCGTGTGTTCCAAATGGGAATGCCAAAACGGCTACATGTAATTTATCAACGTTGGATCCACGTACACCTCTTCTGGTGGACGTCATCCAGTTTTTAAAACGGGATAGTGTATACATATCAGGTCTGCTATCAACACTTGTTTGATCTTTGATATTAATTATTGTTGAGGCAGGTGGTAGCGTGAGATGGCAAGGCAAGGTACATATGACCTCTTTTGCTACCTCACTGATTTTTCAATGCTACGTATCTGACTTCCATATGTCTTCTGTTTTTGCATCATTCCCAGACATCTTTTGGAGCCGGTGGTTTTGCCACGATCAATACTCTTATCTCTTTCCATATACATAGATCCATGCTTAACCAAAATACTCTAAATATAGCTAGCTACCCATAATCACCACACAAAAATATTTAGTAAACGGGACCTTAAACTTATCGCGCTCCCTAGTTTTTATATACCTGCAAAAGGAGTCAAAGACTAAAAAGATAGTACAAAACAAATTCATTTTCCACGTGTATTTATAAAACATGATCTAACTAATATTTTTATATGTGAAACTGCACAAAACATAAACTGTGAGTAATAATTGAAAATATTAGTACAAATTAATGAAGTAAACAAGCGGTGCGTAAGCAGGTACATTGAATCAATCGATTATGACTGCGAAGAACAAAATTGAGAAGGAAAAAGAGAGCTTACATCGACGGATGAGAAGGGAGGAAATTGAATAACGTTTTTGTTGAATTTGAATATGAAACACTTGGAAATCACGGTAATAATAATAATAATAATAATAATAATAAATTATTGGAAATGATTATTATAATAATTATAGTTAGTTGGTGTGAATTAAAAAAAGTTATATAAAAAAATTAATAGTGTTTATAAAATAGAGAGATGACAATTGAGATAGATGTTAAACATGATACAGTACAGTTAAAACAAAAAACTTAATTTTATTTGATCTTTGAAAAATATTTAACAGATACAAATTATTATCAAAATAATTACTAAAAATACAATTTAATATGATAAATTTTTTTAAAAGATATTTTATTATTATCTTCAAATGTCATAATATTAGAGGAAGCCACAATTGAGTAAGAAGTTTTATTTTTTATGAGAGAGTTTTTTGTCTATATAGCATTTTTATATATAAACAAAAAGTTTTATTTCTCTTTATTCCTTTTTCATTTTTTCAAAATATTACACCAAATAACCAAGATTTATTTTGTCCCTCTTTTTTCCTAAAAAAAACTTATCTCTTTTTTCTCTTCCTATTTTTTCCACGAACACCGTATCAATGTGCTACACTTCACTGCAAACACAATAATTGGTCTTCACCGCGTTGAAGTACATCGAGAAAGAGTATAGAATTGATGTACCTGCTTAATTTCTTTCCTTGTCCGATAAATTAGGCGTGAATTAAGATATACATTCCGGAGATCAAGGCTTTAATTCACCTGAGCTCACAAGACAACTCTTTGCTTTACGTTGGTTATATTGGGTCTTTCAATAACAAAAATATTAAGGATATATTGGTTAGATAGGGTCTTTTTTCCTGCATCTAATATTTCAACTAATCAATTTCATTTGAATTGGTTTAAATTTTTTACTCTTAATTTTTATATCAAATTCGAACTAAATCAACTGATTATAAATAGATTGGATTAGATTTGTGAATAATAATAAATAAAAAATAACTAATATATCATATTATATATACTACCTCTTTCCCTAATTATAAACATTTTCAATAAACAAATTTTTGTCAACTATAAACACTACTTCAATTTATTAGATGTAATTTATTATTATTTTTTCTAAATATACTCTTTATTAATAATATTAATTTATCTAGAAATATAAAAAGTAAGGATTAATACATTCAAATATTATTTTAAAAACATCAACATATAAAACGAACACATTAACTATCCAACTAATTTTTATAAGATTGAAAATAATTTAATAGTCGCACTAGTATGTAATTTGCCCCAAGGCCTCCCTTCTATGAAAAAGAAAACAAAATATTTCTTAATTTTCAACGTTGTTTGGAGGCAATCTCAAATTGAGGGACGAAAATGGATTGGTCAGATATTATAATTCCCGTCTCGATACCCACTCCTTTTTTGGGAAAAATATTTATGTATCTAAGTATGTTCGCAAGTGGGCAGTAATCTGAATGTCATGTTTGTCTCCGCATCCTAAGAACACTTAGTGCTCGAACTTGTGTCCATTACTTACAATTTCATTATGAATAAAAAATAATAAATAACAAAAAATATCACAATTCGCAACTTGGTTAAAATATGATTCAAAAATCTTTTAAGTCAATTTATAATTGGTAATGTTTAGCCAAATAAAATCATAAAAAATATAAAAAAAAATAAGTGTATATTATAATAGGTAATTAGTTCTTATTTGTAGTTTAAATTCATAATTTATTTTCCTACAATTGACTTTTATATTGAAACATAAATATTTGAAATTTAAAAACCAACAAACAGACACAAAGTCTGAATTGCGAAATGTACCAAAAACATGTCCTCTTATTTAATTAGAAAAATGTAGTTTTCTATTTATTCTCGATTTCGAAATTTAAAAATCATGCTTGAAAGAATATGAAATCCTAACAACTTAAATCACGGCCGGAGTTCAGCATGATTAAAAGAATAATAAAATTCACGGACATTATCCAATCATAGAGAATAGAACAAGTAGCACATCCCATGTGCTAAAAAAAGCGAATCTCAACATCATTTGGCCTACAAAAATAGACATTTGTTAACACCCTACCAATGAAATTTTAGACAGAAAAATAAAACGGATAACCGTTTCAATTAAATAATATAACAATAAAGTAAAAAATTGCAATGATATTCGAACATGGATACCACCAAGCGCAACAAAAAACAGTTGACATTGCAGGCTTTCACTCATTTCAAACCCCCCCACCCAACATTTTCATATTTATATAGTCCCAACACACACACATCAATAGCACAAAACAAAACATCCAAAAAAATGAGTCATTCTATGAGCCTAAAGTGTTTCAATTTCGCTTTGTTTCTATTTCTTCTCACAACCACTTCCAATGCGAGTGCAAATTATATTCCATATAGAAATCAATATCGAAGCTTCTCAAACCAATTTCTGCTACCTCAAAATAAAGCTCGATCTATTTTGGGGTTGCGACCATTGGTTTGGGACACAAAACTAACACATTATGCGCAATGGTATGCCAACCAGAGGCGCAACGATTGCGCCTTGGAGCACTCTAATGGGCCATATGGTGAGAACATTTTTTGGGGAAGTGGTGTTGGGTGGAAACCAGCACAAGCAGTGAGTGCTTGGGTTGATGAGAAAGTGTATTACCGTTATGGGGACAATTCTTGTGCTGATGGACAAATGTGTGGACATTATACGCAGGTTGTGTGGAGTTCTACTACCAAAGTTGGATGTGCTAGTGTTGTGTGTTCTGAAGGAAAAGGTACTTTTATGACTTGTAATTATGATCCTCCTGGAAATTACTACGGAGAAAGACCTTATTGAAAGGAAATGACCAAAAGGGGAGTGAATAAATTAAGCATTGAGAGAGAGACAGACAGATCAATAATGTTAGAGGTTCATAGCCATATTGTCTGTTTGGCATGTGACCTTATTTATTGGAGACTATCTCTGGTGTGCATTAAATTGTTTAGCTCCTAGCTCCTCTGTATGACTGTGTATATTTGTCTTTATTGTTTGATTAATGATTAATGAAATATAATGTTTTATTGTGTTATTATTATTAAATACTTCCTATCTCGTTATTATAAACAAAAAATGTAATTTTAAATCATGATCATTAATATGATATTTTTGATTAATTTAGTATTTTTAATATACAGTTATTTTAATAAAAATATTTAATTATATTAGTTAAGTATTTGACGTTCAAAAAGATAATATAATATATTGGATTTTTATTTTACATAAAAACTAAAAAATTAATTATATTTAACTAATTTTCTTAATAATTATAAAAGTAGTTACTTTTATCTATATCTTTTTTAGAATTTAAAATTTGTAGACATGCTTCAGAAATCAGATAGCAATTTATTTTGAGTCAAAATTAAACAAGGAAATGTCCAATAAGTGTGCTTTAGTTGGTAAAACGCTACATAAACATTTGATATATTGTAGACTTGTAGTGCTGATGCTTGCAATCTCAAGTACACGATGTAGCTTATCTAGTTAGTGATTTTAAATTGACCGAAATCAAATAGTTAGTTTTACTATATGAAACAATCTCAGATGTTTATCTAAATAAAATAACTAAAAGTTGTAACGGATAAAACAACTTACGCTTGTAATTGTACTACGCTATTATAAATAAGAGTAATTTTGATATATTTTAATTGATATAACATACAACATTGTTTTAATGAAGAATAATTTTGATATATTTTAATTGATATAACATACAATTTTATAATATAAAACTGTTTAAATTCATTTAATTATAAGTGCAATGATTATACATTATCAATGTAAAACAATTTTACACTAACATCCAATGAAAAATTACCATCTCTCAGTGTAAAACATTTATACACTAGTAGTAGATACTCTTTAATTCTTTTAATTATTTATATATTATTAGTTAAATTATAAAAATAATTTATGAAGTTGAAACTAAATTTTTTAAAATTTTATTGTAATTTTATAAATATTAATCATTAAACATTATTATTTCACATATCACGTCGTTTATAATATGTCACACTGTTATATTTTAGTTAAAAAATCTAGAAAAAAAAATCAAAACTATTAAATTTTAAAACAAAATGAAATTTTTTACGAATTAATAAAAACATGAGACCACAACTGCAATTAAATATTTTTAATAAAGTGATAGAAGAATTATTTTATAATTTAGATATGAGCACAAATAGTAGATTCCTCTTAATATGCACACTAGGTTAGGTGGAGAGGTATATGGGCCTTATAGGCCTTTTTTGGTTAAAAAAAAAAAAGAAATTGTTTAATTCACATCTCATAAACTCTATTTTAGTATTTTAAAATTTTAAAATTAAAAAATTTATTTGAATTATTTATTTTTAAAAATTATTTTATAAAACTATTTTTAATATTATACTTGTTAAAACTAAAAATTAAAACAGATAAATGATATTTTATTTTTTATTTTTTAGTTTTTTCAACTCTCTGATCAAAAAGTATTTGAAAAATTGGAATTGACAAATAATTTTTAAAAAAAATTTATTTTTAAAAACAGTTTTCTAAAATTTATTTATAAAATGATTTTTAAAAATTAAAAAATAAAACACAATCAAACAAGTCCTAATTGTTTTAAGGAAGTTTTGAAAAATAGTAGATTTGGTGGAGTTGAACTTTATTCTTTATCGTGCATGATTTGGATTTGTTTTAGGCAAAATAGTAACATTCCATTTCTTCAAAAATAAAAGACACGACACAAGAGGGAATAGAGTAATAAGTATGGGTTATACTATAATATTGATGTGTTAGAAAGACGAGCAACCTTGATATGAAAATCAGAATGAATAGATAAAACCTTTGGGGGTACCTTAGCTAGGATATTTCGGAGCTCATTATCGTAGGTGTGCAATTCCTGTATAGCTTTAAAAAAAATAAAAAATAAAAATCTTTGCAAATATAATTATTGACTCAAAACTCGCTTAATTGACCTCAAGCAAACGGATCCCTGTTCCACGATACCCTTCTTACTTAATTATTTATTTATTTTCTCTGAATTATTGTCCCAATCACTATTCACTAATCAATATCAAAGCCAATTCCATTGTTATACCCATAAGCATACACATTTGCTCAATTTATACCAACATATATACTCATTGCTATTTTATTACAAAGGGCTGAGGAACTGAATTCACGCTACCACATATATATTATATATAACCAATATACATTTTTTTTTAGCGAATAAAGTTTACAACAAAAGACAGACTTCAGGTTCAGCACATCAAACATCCTCATAACCTAGTTGCATGTACACATAAGGTGTATTAATTAATATTAATAAGGTCGCTCCCCAACATAATTACCAACAGGGTCATAGTTACAAGTCATAAAGACATCTCCATCATCACAAACAACTCGTGCACAAGCAATCCTTCTAGTACTTTTCCACACAATCTGAGTATAATGTCCACACATTTGACCAGCAAGACATGAATTAGTGAAATAAGTGTAATATTTCTCTTCATCAGCCCAAGCTTTAACAGCATCCGTTGGTGTCCAATCCGAACCACTACCCCAATATATGTTCTCTCCTAACTTGAAACCGTTTTCAGGGAAAGAATGTTCCACTTTGCAATCTGATTTTCTTTGATTAGCCCACCACCTTGCGTATTGTTCCAGCTGAAAGTCCCACATCAGTGGAAGTTCCCATTTTGATGCTCTTACTAAGTTGTGTCTGAATAAGAATTCTAGTGACTCTGCCATGCACCCCCAACATAGCTGCTTTGATACCTTGTATATGGTTTCATTGTCTGGTTTCTTATGCTCGATCAAATATTTCTCATATATTTGGTAAGAAGAAGATTTGGGAGTGGTTGATGACACTGTTTTGGTGGTGAAGCTGATCACAAAAAGGAACAAGCACAGGAACAAATGGGATTTCATGATTTCTAGAACACTAAATTTTGTGGTGTGATACCTTAATTTATACTCGTCCTCCATAAATTACAAGGAATTTAAGATTAATTAAATTATGCATATTAGTAAAAATAAAGTTTCTTTCAAAATATAAAAGTAATTGATTATATTTAATTTATATAATTAATCTCAATAAAAATATTGAGAAATATTTTAGAGATGCGGTCATTTAATAAGAGAAAAATTATTGATATGTACTTATTGCATTCTAAAACATATGCATTAAATTAAATTTACTTATATTTTATTTAAGATGAAGCATATTAATAACTTTATTTATGATACTTCTTCCATTTCTTTTTAATTAATTGTCGTTTTAACACATCAAAAAAGTCAAAAAAATTGTCATTTTAGACGAACATATTTGTCTTTCTCACCTATTCGTATTTCATTTTACTTAATTATGTCGCTGTAATAAATAATTATAATTAATTAAGATGACAAATAAAAAAGGCCTATATAGAAAATGACACAAAAGAGAATAGAGACTATGTGGTAAATGGAATCTGGCTTTGTGTTGTAGAAAGTTGAATGAGACGCACTTTAGGAGCTGTGAGGAACAATCGCTAGTGTGATGATGATGATTGTGGTTGTGGTGATGTTGAGGTGGAGGCAAACGCTTGAAGGGGATGTGGAGGTGCAAAATGTGAATGGAAAACAACAGAGATTATGCTTTTTTTTAGATGATTGAATTTGAAGGTTCTCCCGTCCCGTGAATCAAACTTCTGTTGTGCCCGTGACTTGTTTTGTCCTCATTATTGTGCCCACCATGTTCAAGAAACTCCACTCCTTGTGTGAAGATAGAAATCATGGACTAGTTAGGAAATGGATTTCCTCCATTCACTACAGCACACGTTTAAGAGATACCCTATTTGTTTCTTTTTAATTCTCACAATCGTAAACACATTTTCTTCAACAATATCTTTAGTTATTTATTACATATATAAGACCAAATAATAAATAACAGTATTAAAAGTAACTGGTTTTATTTGTTGGTTTAAAAAGTCGTACAAAAATATTCTCTTTATAATAAAATATCAGTAAAAATTAAAAAAAAATGGATATATTTAATTTAAATTAGATATATAAACTTTTTTTGGATTTAGAATTTTATTTATATTTTGTATGTATAATTTTGGTGATTGAAAGATGGAGAGAAATTTTATCGTAGGGAACTAGGGATCTAATTCCCAAAAATCATACGGCGTGCTTGTAATTTGTTGACATGTCTAGTGCAACACATATTATTACTCCATTGTACTTTATTATAAGATCTCCTAATAAAAATCACATACATACAAAAAAAAAGTTACTGAAGTACTAAATTTGCCTGAAATAGGTGTTATTTTACAAATTATCTTTATAATTGTTGATATATTACAAGAGAGAAAATTATTTCAATGGTAATATAAATAGAGGTATTTTTATTAAAAAAAATTACTAATGTATCTTTTGAATTTTTTTAGATTCTTATGTTAAGGAAAAATATTTACTAAAGTTATTGGTAAATTAAGATTTTTAAAAATATTTTATTTTTTAATTAATATTCTTATAACAGTCATTAACCATATTAAAAAGTTGAAGTAAGATAAAAAGGATTGTATGAGTTGATAATTTATAAGCAAAAGAATACGAAAGTTGATATATTTGATTGAATAGATCAACGTGCTTATTGGACGGAGTAGACTCGAAATAGAAAAGTATCGATAAAGGGTGTGTTAAATTAAATAATTATTGAGTTGATATCAAATCCTGGATGTACGAAATTCGAATTTGGGATAGTTTTGAATAATGGAAGATGTGATTCGCGAGAAGGACATGAAAACTGCTTGTCTTGTATTGTATTGTAAGCATCTTAATAGCCACTTGTGTATGTAGAAGAAGAAACGGTCGATATTAAGCGAATGAATTTATTCAACTTCAACCTTACGCCATCATTAGTCCTAATACTTGTATCTACGATTGTTTTTTGTATGATCAAAATGAAATTGCTTCCGCTATTTGGAAGGTGTTATTTGAAGAAATCCAAACCGAATTCAAAGGAAGAGAGTAGCAGTGATGCCAAGCTCGTTCCTCCACACCTTGTCATCATGGTTAATGGCATCATTGGAAGGTAACCAACCCACTTTCATCTTCACTCATAACTAACACCTCGCTTTTAATTAATTTCTATGTATTTTCAGTTCTGCTGATTGGAGATACGCTGCGGACCAATTTCTCAACAAGCTTCCAGATCAACTCTTCGTCCATCGTAACTAACTCTTCCTTCTTTCTCTTATTACTTTACTCATAATTCCAATTTTTCATTTCAATAAAATATTTTTCACTTAATATACATATATCAAACTTTCTGTTTAACCGTTAATATAATATCACAATAATTAATGATTGGATTAATAAAATTGTAAGCGAAATAGTTTAGAGTTACTTATGAAATAACTTGATCCCTCCTAATATAATATATTTTAACTTAAAATGAATAAATTTTTAAAGGATTAAAATTAGTTTTTGTCAATTTTAATAGGGAAAAAGCATTTAATCCAAAATTGTAAAATACTACTTTATTTTCATCTATAATATATTTTCATCTATAATAATATATTGTTAAATTAAACACTTTATTTTCTAGTGTTTTGCATATATGAATTGAGGCTAGCTTTGTTTGGTTAACACGATCGTTGATCGTATGATGGTCTTAATGATTTGCATTTACTTTGTGTGTGTTTCATTGGTGGTTATAAAAAACCTTGGGTTGAGAGTGTAATTTTGGCAATGCTGACTACATCCTTTGTTATTCTATAATTTGACAATTGCATTGGTTATTTTACAAAATAATTGTTATAAATATAAATATGTAAGTTTGAAAACCGGTGTAAACAATACAATAGGATTGTAAACTTTCATATAAATGGTGGGGCGATGAATATAGCTTCTCATTTTGGTGAATGGTGTACACAAATAAATATGACAGTAACAGATTGCAAAACTTTATGTACTGGTTCCACCCCCCACAAAAATTGCTGTTAGATTGCCATGTGCATCATCAATTGTTGACTTTTTCGTCTGCATTGTTATTAAAGAACCTAATTAACTGTGACTTACATGATATATTGTGGACAGGCAGTGAATGCAATACCTCAAAATTGACATTTGATGGTGTTGATACAATGGGCGAGAGGCTAGCTGAAGAGGTATTTTGTAGTAGCAATGTGATCCTTTTAGTCTCTCATACTTCCCTGAACTTTAAATTACTGTGGAGAATGGAGATTCACATCTGAATCTCAAGTTTTAAATTTAATTCATGTTTATCCAGGTACTATCTGTTGTTAGACGCTGGCCAGGGTTGCAGAAGATCTCCTTTGTGGCACATTCTTTGGGAGGCTTGGTGGCAAGATATGCTATTGGGAAACTTTTTGTTTACTCTTCAACATTAGAAGCTGAAGTTACCAGCAGAAGTTGCAACTGCAAAGAGGAGACGGTATGTACGAAGAATTGTATTGACCATCATTATGAAGCTAGAATTGCTGGTTTGGAGCCAATGAATTTTATAACCTTTGCAACGCCACATCTTGGTTCAAGAGGACATAAACAGGTAGTTTTTGAAGTTTTCTATGAACGACGTTGTATCAAGTTTCAGCATCATGGATATATATCATATTCCTACTTTTCTTTTGGCTTTCAATAATCATCTGCTTTTTTTTATTTTATTTAGAAAAAAAATTGTTGTTATTAGTTATTTGGCTGAATCCCATCAAAATCATCTGTGGTTTTTGGTTGGTAAATTTGTCTATAACAGTCCAACTTGAGTTAAAATATTTTAGCATTTGAATGCTGTTTGCTGAAAATCATTTTTCATGTCAGTGCGAACACTGCCATCAATGAAATCATTGGGGAGTTCCTTCTTTTTTCCTTAGAGAGTTGTGTTATTAGTGTGAAGAGAGAACCAAAAATCATAGGGTTAGAAAAAAAGTACTAGAAAAAAATAAACTGATTTAATCCATATGATTCAGAAACCATCAACTGAAGATTAATAATTAATATTCTGGTCTATATTAGCTTCATAAATTTTCTTTTTCTCTAAATTTGTTTTGTTGTTGTGAATTTCATCAGCTATCTTCAAAGGCCCTCCTGTGCAGGTATGGACAGGAGATTTGAAGGCATGTTGGAAAGTTAAATGCAAAATTGCAAAGCAAGCTCAATTAGTGACCCAAATATTTTTTTTTCTTTCTAAATTGCTATAATATATTGCATAAAGACTGTTCGGTTCTTTTAGTTTGTCCCTTTTTTTCATATTATTACAGTGAATAAACTTTCTGACCATTTGAAAATATATACAAACAATGGAATTATATTCTATTTGCAGTATGAGAGAAAAATGGTTGCATTTTTTTCATTCTCTGTAGACTGTAGCCATCATAGTCGAGCTGTTGGGATAGGTTTCCTAGGTATATTTTGATTATTTAATGTGTTGGAGCTAGGAATCTCAAGTGTGTGTGCATACTGGAACACTATCTCTTATTTTTACTCTTTATTTTTCCGGTTCTTGTAGCTTCCATTACTTTGTGGCCTTCCTTTCCTTGAAAGAAGAGCGTCTCAAACTGCACATTTGGTTGCAGGGAGAACTGGAAAGCATCTCTTCCTTACGGACACTGATGATGGAAGGCCTCCTCTTCTCCTCCGAATGGTTGATGATTCTAATGATTTAAAATTTATGTTAGTATCACTGAATCAGTTAAGTTTGTTACATGTTATTATTCAATTCTTCATTGCTTCCAATTTAATTGTTAATGGTTGTGTAGGTCAGCTTTACGTGCATTTAAACGTCGCGTAGCATATGCAAATGCAAACTTTGATCGTATCCTCTTTTCAATTTAGATTTCTTTTTGTTTATCGAATCTCAAATTTTACAAAAGCTTAAGCCTAATTAATAATATAGTGTCAATGGCCCATGTTAAAGTTAACACATGCAGCTTTCATGTGAATTATGAAGTGGAACTTCAACAAAGACATGATATTGAAATTATTTCAACTGGAGTTTACTATGACGTAAATCAGAATGACATCCCTGCAGGCCCACGCTATTCTGCCACATGGGCTAATTATTTTCCTGAAACCATGGATTCTGACAATGATGTCGACCTAACTTTAAGATAGAGCTTGAATTATTATATTCTTGTAAATTTCTTGACTTTCCTTGAAGATATGGTCGGGTGGCGCACCTCATCAATTCGGCGTCAACATGAACTTCCAAAGGTAAAGACTTTCCAATGGTTCTCAATCTTAATGTTTTACATGGTTTATGGGGAGTAAATTTACATTCCTTCTTCTGTGCCAGTCTAACCTTCAAGTAATTGATCGGAAATACCCGCACGTTGTGCATGTCAAAGGTGGGACTGTTGATGATATTTCCAATAAAGAATCTACTAATGCTGGAGGCCAAACAATTGACTTGGAAGGTTTGTTTCTATTTCCTGAAAAAAATTTGCTTTTTGCTTTGCAATGTAAACCTCTTTTTTGTCTCTTTTGGTATTTGTGGAAGTAGGGCGAAATAATCTTTTTTTAGGACGATAAAATTTTCATCTCAGATTTTATTTTTCTCTGAGGACAGTCGTGCATTTTTTTATAGGATAATTAGTAGTGTTCAGTTCAAGAGTATTTAGGTGAGTTAAGGAAAAAATAAAGTATAGAACAATCTCCTTTCCTCTTTTTGACTTTCTTCTTCATGTTTATAACCATTTGCACCTTCATATTGTATGTTTCTAAAATTCTTACCACACTTAACACTCAAAGTGGTTGTCTGTTTTAATAGACATGCAAGAATATTTAAGCAGTAAGCACAGAAAGTGTGTTATGATGATATTTTTCTATAGAGAAAAGGATTTTTCGTTAACAATGGCATAAATTTAATAAGATACAAGACAATGAAATTTCCATTGAACTTTGGGTGGTATGATAAGTTCTTCTTGTAGGAGCTAGGGATAATGATTTTTTGTGGCAAGATTCTTAACCAAATTATCTCCTACTATTATTTAAATATTTAGTAAGTACTGGTGATAGGAGAAAATTTAACTTTTGTATGATTTTAGTTTCTCATGGTAACTTAGTCTTACAGCTTACTAACTAAAGAACTAAGCTACCTCTGTGCCTTTCTTTGGAAGTTTATAGTTTAGTGGTACAAATATGCAAGTTAAATTGGAATTTGGGTTTCTGCATGATAAACTGATTTTTCCCACAAACTGGCTTGTAGATTCTCATTTTGAGTTCTTTTATTTTTTTTAAATCTGGTACTTTCACAAGCTTCCAACTAACAGTCTGAATTGGACTGCCCTTACCAAATTTTGATATATAGCCACTTGGCAGTTTGTGAGTAAAGTTTTGTATAAACCAAATAAAAACAAACAAAATGCATATCAATGACTTTTTTCTGCTTGGAATCTTTATGTATATTTGAATCTTACAAGTTACCTAGCATACAATGTCATGTTGTAATTGCAAATATAGTCTCAAATATTATTTTGTCAAAGCGTTCCAATAAGATATCATTTTCGAACTGTGCATGTCTCAGTATTGTAAATAGCTTTCAAAAATTGAGTGCATATACTTTTTGTAGAGGAGATGATAAGGGGTCTCACTAAGGTTTCTTGGGAGCGTGTTGATGTTAGCTTTAAGAAGAGTAAACAGCGGTATATTGCTCACTCTACGATCCAGGTAAAGTTTTTATCACATATCGTTCCTGCAAAAAATTGAACGATGCTTTTCCTTTCGGTTAATATATTATCAACTAATTTAGAACTCCAGCTTTAGATGAAGGGCATTTGTTATATGTAAAGAAATGTATAATATAAGATATTTTTTAAGATGATGTACTTATTTTAAACTAAATTATTAAAAGTGATGGCCACAGTTTAAGCTAGATGTTCCTTGGTATTCTTATTTTGTATTTTCCCATTTTTGCTCTCAGGTGAAAACCTACTGGTTGAATTCAGATGGTTCTGATGTGATCTTCCACATGATAGATAACTTCATTATCTAGTCTGTAGCATTATTGTCAAGCTCAATGTCAACAAATCAATGTTGTGAGCAACGGTAGTCTTCTTCTAGCCTGAATATCTTGTATTGCAAATTTCCAATTGTTATGAGATAGCTTGAAAAGTCGATTTCTTCATTGGTGTACACCGTCATTTACATCAGTACTCATTCATTCTTAATAACTTGTCCATATACATATTCACGCTATTGAGAATTTTACATTGAAAATGCGTTTAATAACAAAACAAATAGGCATTTTTTTGGTGATCTCGTGTCATAAGTCCTTGTAATTGCCCGTTTTCCCTTTTCTGAGGTGTTTTACACGTTGAAAAATGATTTAGTGGGGAAGTTTAAATGGAACTCAGTACTAATCACATAAACCTTTAAACATTCTCTTAGTTTGAATTGAGTAATATTGTATTAGGAGGGGTCATTTTCTGGTTGAAAGGCCTAGTAGCTCCCTTTTGTGCACTTGTATATTCTTTGTGGGAGGGATTTGGAAGGAAAATAAAGGTAATAGACAGGGAACAACTGTTATGCTTTCATGTTTGTTGTAATAAGTACTGACGGAGCACCGTATATGGATCGTAATGCCATCTAAGCGTGCAAGTTCCAACCACTCTCACGGCACCACCGCAACGGCTTGCCATGCCTAGTGCCCTACAGCATGGAGACCTTAAAGGGTGGGTTTAGATTGGTGGTATATGATGGAATGGAGTGGGATGAATTGGAAAGAGATAAGATTCCCTTTTTAAATCTTATTAGCTCGCTCCATTCTACTTCATTCCACCAATCCAAACACTCCCAAAAAATATTAGACCATATTTGTTCTGGTGGCCACATTGGCAAATGTCTTTCTGACTGCTTAATTGACTGCTGGATTGGAAGATTGTTTATGTACATTTTACCCTGTTGTGTGCTGAACTTTGATATTAAAGTAATGATTTGCTGCTTTGAAGTTGACATGATTTAGCAGTTGAGGTCCATGGTTTCAATTATCATATATTTCTATTTTTTTCGCCCCTATAATATTCTTTGCTGCTGGATTTATCCCTATGTTTTCCAGGGTTTTCACTTATTTAATCAATGTGAATTTCAATTATTACAAATATTGTATTTCTCGTTATTTTATAAAGAAGAAAATAATGATTAAACAACAGCAGAAGAAAATTGCTTCTGTTAATAAGGTAGTTACAAAGGAGAAAAGAAGAGATAATTAAGAATCAAGCTTTGGGAAAAAATTTCAGTAAAAAATAAAGCTTTGGGAAAATATTTTGTTTTTGGACTTTGTTTTATCCTTGCCTTATCATACTCATATGAACTTCAATAAATTAATAGAGACATGGATTAACTCAGTCTTTGAGCAGATTTATAGCCACGAATATCTTCGCTATTTGGCTTTTCATAGCTGAAATAAGTAAATGAAAACTACAAATAAGAAATGGTGGCTATCAAAACAATACCCTCACCATTTAGTAATGTACAGTAGTTTTATTACTACCATTCAGCATCTTGCTTTTCTATGCCACCAGCGTCGCATTGATCTACCGAGTCTTGGCCTTCTAATGACACTCTAGATTTTTGTTTCAGCAGACTTGATAAGCTTTCACAAAACTGATAATCAAAAAAAATTAAATCAGTAACATGATTAACTAGCTCACATATTCAGCTAATAGGGTATGTTTTCTTACTTCATTGTACATTCTTAGATCTCCTGCAGATTTTGATATTTCTACTACACAATGAGTTGGTGCAACTTCTGTCACCTGAAAGTTGCCATACATACCAGTAAAGAATTGAACTTGGTTTAATAACAAAACAAATATATTCAACAACACTTTTTACTAAATAGTGTATTGCGAAACAATAAAAATATATTTAAATTCAGCTACGTTATAGCGCTCTATTGTCACTATAGTCGCTATTTTACACGATGGTGATGATAAGATGAGTATTACCTTAGCTGATAGATCAAAGTATGATCTAGAACACCTAGTCAATGTCTGTTTCGGGTGCATTTTTATCTGATATTAAGAATCAAAATTCAATTATTGCCAGACTCTAGAAAAGGGTTACATGGATGCATTAAAGAATCAAATTAAGCACTGATTAGACCTTAAAGTTGTTCATTTTTTCCACTGACAGTCTCGCATCTGTTGCAGCAGCTTCTATTTTTTCTATAGTTTCAATGATTGTGTGTTGGGATCCAAACCTCCTTGTCTGCTTCTTGTGATCCTAAACATGAAACTCATAACATTAGCATTTGTAATTAAAGGACCTGTACCTAAGTTAAAAATACCCTTTCAGATTTATAGACTTGCCTGTTCTTCAAAAAGAGCAGATAGATCAAGGTCCTGAAACATGGCTATCAATTCAAACGCATTAATGAAGCTTGATGACTTGGATATTACTGACTTTGTAGTTTTCTGCTATAGAACATATTGTTAGAAAATTCGGTCCATAACATAACTCCAATTAGGTGTATTCTATTATTGTCTTTTAACTTGCTATCTGTTACCAAAATACCTCAATTGAATTGAAAGCAGCGCTATCGTCTTCCATGTTAACGATTGGATCAAATTCATACGCGCAAGCAGGCTTATAATCTGTTTGAAACCACTCATCTTCAATAATATTCGATATAGTTATCCGCTGCAAGAGATTGTCAGGATGTCAAACAAATTATTATCTTTCAGTTGCAGTTTTAAGCACAGGGCAGTAGTGTTCTTGAATTTCTAACCTTTCCAGGATGTGGTTCAAGTATTTTGGCAATTAGTTTCTTCTGACTTTGACTAAACCAAGGGGCACATATATATTCTGCTCTACATATCTTTTTTCCAGACATGAAAGTTAACAGAAAATGTGAATTATTTGAATCAGAAACTAGGTGTTTTCTTTTTTACCATCATGTTTATATGGTATATTATGCGTAAATATTTACAAGTTGATCCATGAAACTGTAGGGTTTCAAAACAGTCATTGGAATTGTAAAATGTTAATCAAGTTTGTCCATCATTATTTAATCTTTTGATGTGTTATCAAATGCATCTCTGACAATATTACCAACTCAATGTCATTCTTGTCTCTGCAAATATCAATGAAGAGACAAATTTGATTGAAATTGAACAATTTCATAGATTATTTAGGAATATCGATTACATGAGAGACAAAATTGATACTGTTCTACAGTTTCAAGACCAATTTGGATATTTACTTGGGATATTATATTTGCACATACCTTATGGTATAAGCTCATCAAGTTCGGGTCATCAAATGGTAGAAAACCAGCAAGTAATTCAAAAAGAATTACTCCACATGACCAAACATCAGAAGCTGCTCCATTATACCCTTTGCTCATCAGAAGCTGCACATGAGCGACTAATATATTTAGAGTTTAATGGAGATACGCATTATTATTGTAAATTTATTTTACATTGACATCCAAAGAAAACTCGTCATATTGAAACATAAACTTATTTTGTGATTGATTTCGAAAAGAACTATCATATAAAAAAATTTATTGGTCATCAACGTAAAACTAATTTTTACTGAAAATATATACCATATTTCACATATGCATATTTCATAAAAACAATCATTATCGCTCTTTTGTGACTCAATCATACCTCGGGAGCCACATAGCACGGGGAACCACACCTTGTGTTTAAGACATCATCAGGCTGCCAATGAATCAAAATTCGATCATTAATCAAAAAGACTTACTCCTTCCAACTTTAAAATATATATATATATATATATATATATATATATATATATATTTGCTTATTTTATAGGTTTGGGAGTATAGTTGAACTAATGATGCGGTTTCAAACAAAAGTTTTACCTTTTTCAGTGCACTTAATCCAAAATCAGACACTTTGAGATTTCCCTTGCTGTCAAGGAGCAAGTTTTCTGGCTGTATTGCCATTTGTAAAAGATTCAAAATAAGATTTCAAAACTTTTTTCCTATACAAAGAAAAGAAAATGTGTTTATCAAACTTACCTTAAGATCTCTATGATAAACTCCCTTGTTATGGCAGTAATCCACAGCATCAATAAGTTGCTGGAATAGTTTTCTTGCCTCACGTTCATTCAATTTATTGGCATAAGTCTGCATAAAAGTATCATGATTGAATTATTATAAACTTGTAGGTACACAAAATTTCAACAAGAATTTTTTTATTCTTACCATCTTGTCCAATAGTTGACCTCCAGATACATATTCCATCACAATGTATATTTTTGTTTTTGTGCCAATAACCTGTTTTTTATGATAACGTTCATTGGAAAATACAAGTATATTAGTGACAAAGGTACTAAATATGAATCTTCAAAATTCACAACAATTATAACATCATCATCAAGTATATTATACCTCATGAATTCTAACAATATTAGGATGATTTAGAAGTTTCATTGTTCTAATTTCACTTTGCACCTGAAACATATTTTTTATGATCAAGAATCGAACTCGGAACCTGAAATATGTTATGGCATTAATATTTGATTAATTGAAATAAATAATGACTAAAATGATGTTTACCTGTTGCTTAAGATTGTTTTTCATGACCATATGTTTGTCAATGACCTTGATTGCAACTTTTTCAGCATTGTTGCTATGGAAAGCAAGTTTAACCTTAGAGAATGCACCTTCTCCTATTGTCCTTCCAAGCTTATACTTCCCTATACTTTTTGGAGACACCATTACTCTCCTTTGTCTTTGGATTTTTACGATTGGTTTTTCCCAACAATTTATTTCTCGCTATGCTTTGTGTGCATGAAGCCTATGTATCACTTTTTTTGCTTTCGATCTTAATCCATCCAATTATTTATAGAACCAATATTTCTTCCCTTTTTTCAGAAAATATTTTTTGTCTTTCTTTTTTTATGGAAGTTTTTTGGTCTTTTTTTTTATAAAAAGAAATTTAGAATGAAGAGATAGTAGCTAAAGACCTCTTGACTCATTGAGTCTTTTATGACGAATTCAATATATAGTTAGAAGTTTTTAGTCTTTAATTATATAGATCAATTTTATTTCTATTTTTAATTTATATGGTTGTTATAATTTTGTTACGATATGAAAGACATGATGCATCGTGATAAATGCCACCCCTTAATTAAGGAAGAAGTTATGATTCAAAATAAAATGTAAATTAATGAAGGATTGATTAAATAAATTTTTTTTATTATTATTTAAATCAATATTTGAACCAGAGTGTCTCAAAATCTTCGGGATTTATAGGTAAAATAGTTAATAAACTTGTACATGCAGCATATATGATATTCAATCAAACAATTTTAATATTTTTTAGTTAAAATAAGTTTTACATATGCTTAATTTATATTTTAATATATTATATATATTTGAGATTTAAAAAAGTGATGGAAACATATATACATATTTTTTAGGTGTATAATACTTATTGTTGTGAAACAAAAATGATGGAAATGGATGGTTCCTATTGTATTTTCAAAGCTCAAAATTAAAATTACTTAAATAGTATAATTTTGGTATCGATATATAACTTTGTTTTCCTTCATTTATTTGCGCTTTGATTGCAATCCATCTTCTGATTCACCTGCCATGGATGGTGTGATATTTTATTTAACTTCGCAATCACTTAATTAACATAAATAAAATTATGATATAAAATTTTAAAATGATATATAGTATAAAAAATCACAACCAAACACAATTATAAAATATGTAAACTAAACATTATTATAATTCAAAAAATAAAAAACATATTTATGTCATGTTAATTTGCACTGTGATGTATCAACCACGATCCTCTTCATCCACAAATTAATAAAAATCGAATGTATAAATTTATGATAATGTGTTGTTAAAATCTCAATCGCAAACTCCACGAAGGGGAAGTAGTTAGCATTTCTGGTAGGTAGATGGTTGGCTGGTTGTTTAGACTGATGAATGTGTTTTTGACTGGAAGTTGGATTAAATAAGATGTTGCAAATATAATGGTATGATTATGAAATTTCAATTTGGATGAACTATAACCACAAATGCTGGAAATATTATGAAATTGCATGCAACGATGATGAACACATAAATCATAAATGTGTTCGATCAGTTTTATGTGGTGTGTATCACATCTTATTTCTTTTTACAGTAATTATTAATTTAGGATTTTATGATGTGCCAAACATGACGCTGCTGATATTTATCTTTTGTGTATAACTTTAAAAAAGACATTGAAAAATGGAAGGAAAAAAAAAAAACATCACCCTTATACTTTTTTTTTTGTAACTTTCGTTTATGTTCTTATTTCTACTTCTTAAAATTTTCCACAATCAATCAATTATAAATCATCATTTTTATTTTTGTATATAATGTATGACTTTCAATTTAAATATAATGAAAGTCAAAGTTTTTAAAAGATTTTCGAAAATAAATTAATGATATGTCACATGAATTAAATTTTATTAACTTTTTAAAATAACATCTATTAATTTTGGTAGAAAGTATAAACTCATTTCATTCAATAATTTACTTATATATAACTACATGATGTTTTTTTTATTGTGTGTTTAAAAACAATCACTTATCAATTTATATCTATCATAAATTATCATTAATTTTAGGCAAAAATAAGATTTTTTTTTTCTTCTTTAGATAAAATAATAAAAAAAATTCTTAGACAACTCTAAATTCTCAAATTTGAATTCGAGAAATAGTATTCAGTCCAAATTAAGTTATCAATTAAGTGTTACGGTTTAAAAAAACTACTTTATTTATTATTCAATAGACAAACTTTTATATTGTCATAGTCGAACATAATTGTAATTATTTATTCAACGGTTATCTTTCCAAAAAAATCACTCATGCTAAAATTTTAAATTAATAAAACTAACTATACACTAAAGTAATGAGTTAAAATAGTAAAATCAATTCAAATATGACAATATTTTTTATATTTCATTGTTGTTTTTCATCCTAATATTTAGTATTGTTCTATTTATTTGGAGAAATTGCATTTACCTTATTTGAAGTTGCTTTAAATGACACTAATTAACATCCTTTCTAATTTTTAAAAAAACACTTACTTTCCCTATACTTATTAAAAGAAGTTGCATAAATATATTTTTGTCACAT